>OX376173.1:15038683-15159683 GCA_947363495.1 Euzophera pinguis
CGTGGCTATCGTGACTGCCAGATATTCTGTGAGGGCGTTTGCCAAGTGGTCTCGCGGTGTGTTTGCTGGTCTGAGTTGGGGTTGTGTCACCTGTCCCATGGCTGCTCGGGTTCGGGTCCCGGTTTGCTGCCTAGCCGGACTTGGTGTTGGGGGCGCTGTGAACCTTTCTACCGCTGATTCTATGGACAGTGTTCCTCTTATCTTTTGCATTTTTGCTTTGACCGGTTCGGGGATAGCCTGTGTGATCCGGTTGAGCACTGAAGTGAACAGAGACTTGTGCCTTTCTTTGCTCTTGCCACTTGTCCCTTGCTTCGCCGAGCTGCGTTCTGCCTCCACTCTCTGCTGGAGCCGTTCCGAGCCGCTTATGTTCGGGTTCAGAACTGGGTGTCCCCAGCAGTCTGTCTGCTCAGTCGGGGCGCCCTGGTCGCGACGCTGCGGTATAAGATAACCCAGGTTTTCACCCCGGTTCTCATACACCACCACCTCATGATGTTTGGAGGCTGCAAGGGCACCTACGTAGTCACTGGTGTTGCCCTTCATATACGCTACAACCATTGCGTCCACACTGATCTTCCTGGGAGTGGAGGATTCCCCATGGTCACGCCCTCCCATCGCCGACAGCGCCCTACAAGCCTGTTGAAATTCCGTCACTTCGTCGCCGGTGCTGAACAGTGCAACGATTTTGTTTTTCGCTCTCACTATTCGGCACCGCTGACCCTCTACGGTGACTGTAGGCATTGTGTCGTATACTTTACGACGCAGGGTGGTTTTAAAGGTGCTGCCGTTTAACAGGAGGCCGAGGCCCGGCGAGATTCTGACGTTTGTTTTTGCTCCAGCGTTGCAGAAGGCTATGCCCAACCTCTCCGAGTTGTTATCCATGAACAGGGCAACTCCCCGGAGGCTGATCCCTGGCTTCCCCGCTTCACCACAGCTGAGGAACGGGAATGTTTGCGGCCCTGTTTGTGGTATTGTCTGTGTTTGTGTAGTAGATGAGGGTGGCTGTGTGTGTGTTGGTGTTTGCATTGTTGTTTGGAGAGTGCTATTTCTTTTGGACGCCATTTGTGCGACCTCCTCCATAAAGTTTAATAGATGGGGTCTCGTCTTTTTTGCGTGCAACAGCTCCTTCATGTTGTGTTTCGTTAGTTTTGTATCCGTTATGCACTCCAAGTTGTACCGGAGTGTTTGGAATCTAGGGCATTCGAGCAAAAGGTGGTTCACCGACTCGGTGATGTTCGGGTCGCACTCGCATCCAGGGTTGTCTTTCAACCTGAACCGGTGTAAGTACTCACCGAAACCGCCGTGTCCCGTCAGGGCTTGGGTTTGATAATAGGTCATCTTCGTTTCCCTTATGACTCTGTAAGCTTTGCTTACATCTGGAAAGAAAATTTTTGTGACCGCGCCCTTTGGTGAGGAATCGTACCTGGCTTGCCATTTATGTATTGATTCCTCCCTGATCTTTCCCCTGACGTATGATAGCGGCACTGCCGCGTAGTCGGGTGTTTGAGCTGGTTTTTGTGCCCCTTCTTTTGCTAGCTCGTCTGCCCTTTCGTTTCCCTCCGTGCCGACGTGCGCTCTGAGCCAGAACAGGCGTACCTGTCTCCCCTGTGCTTGGATTTCCGCTATGCACTCTTTGATGGATTTTGCCAGAGGGTGAAGGAGCTTTGGGCCACTCAGCATTTCCAGCGACGATCTTGAGTCGCTTAAAATGTTTATCGTTGCCTCTCCGCTTTCCTTAGCCCTGGCGACTGCTCTATGGAGTGCATATAGCTCTGACTGGAATACCGTGCATGAGGGGTCTAGCGTGAAGGTCTCGTTATGGGACTCTGATCCTTTCTCCCACCATGTTAGAGCAGCTCCCACCTTGCCCTCCATCTTACTGCCGTCAGTGTAGACTTGCGGACCTGTAATGTGGAGCGCATCCTGGGTAGCTTGGGTCATGTCCTCGAGGAGGTCATATTCGATAGTGACCTGTGTTGAGGGGTGTGGCAGAGATGTTGTCTGCACCCTCTCCTCAAGTATACGACCTGGCGGGAGGTAGTCCAGCGAGTATCCTTTTTTCGCTTCGTACAGAGTCGCTGTCTCCTGTATGCGCAGATCTAGGGGGAGAATTCCCGCTAGGACCAGTGCCGCGTTCAGCGATGTTGTTCTGTACGCTTTGCTGATTCTTTGCGCGAAGCCCCTTTGGAGTGCATTTATTAGTTTCAGGTTCATCTGAAGCTCAGTTGCTTTTGCCCACGCGCAGGCCCCATATGTCATTATGGGTTCTATCACTGCGACGTAGATGGTCCTGATGATCTCCTTGTTCAATCCCCAGGTAACCTTCGCTGCGCATGCCAGTTGCTTATATATGTTTGTGGATCTCTTACATATATCCTGGACGTGCTTGTTGAAGTTGAGGTTTCTGTCGATGGTGAGTCCGAGGATTTTGATCTCGTCCACTAGGGCCAACGGGGTTTCAGACATTGTTATTTGTGGGTAGTTAAACTTCAGTTTCTTTGTTAGCAGCATTGCGTGGGTTTTGTGTGCTGCGAAGTTCAACTTGTTGTTTTTACCCCAAACAACTGTCTCCTCCAGGACCCTGTTAATGGGATCGACCATCTCCTCTATGGACTCTCCAGAGAACACCAGTATCCCATCGTCTGCGAACGCTTGGCAGTAGACTTCCTCGACCGATAGTTTTTGCAGGAGGGGATCCAAGATGATGTTCCAGAAGGTGGGGCCTCCTATTGAGCCTTGGACACATCCTTTGCTTGTTTCCCTTTCGCTGGTTTCTCCTGCATAGTTGACAACTATCTTCCGGTCATTGAGGTATGATTCCACTGCTAGGTACAGATTTCTCGGGCATTTCCTGAGCAACAGTTGTTGTTTAAGAGCCGGCCACCACGCGTTATCGAATGCACCCTCTATGTCCAGTGAGACGATAATGACGGACTTTTTTTGCTCCATCTCGGTTCTTACGTGTCTCATAAGGTCGTAGAGGGCGTCCTCGGTTCCGCGTTGCGGCATGAACCCGTACTGCTTTTTGCTGAGAGTTGGAATTAGGTGCCATTGTAGTCTACCCACCAAGAGCTTTTCTACTATCTTCCCGAGCACTGATAGAAGTCCTATGGGGCGATAGGATTTCGGGTGAGTGTAGTCTTCTTTGCCCGGTTTGGTTAGGATGACCACGTGGGCGATTTTCCAGAGCTTGGGGAAGTATGATAGAGCTAGGCATTTGTTTGCTATTGCCATAAATATCTTCCTTTCGCAATGGATCGCCCGGGCGCATATGTCCGAGGTTAACCCGTCCGGTCCGGGTGCCTTTTTGGGATTCTGTGCTTTTAGCACGGTCTCCAGTTCGGCCTCCGTGAACGGGGGGTCATCCTCTTTCAATTCTTCCAACTGTTCAGGGTTTCTGCTCACTATGGTTCGGATATTTGTGTGATGTGGTGTATCGGTTATTATCGTGTCATCGGGATAGAAAGTTTGTGCTAAGAGATCGGCGGACTTTTTCGGATCTAAAGTATTGCCTTCCGGCCCCCTTAAAAGCACTTCCTCTTTTCTACTGGATGTTTTCCTGATGACCCGGTAGATTCCGTCCCACATACTTTCCTTTTCCTGAGTGGTGCAGAACTCCTTCCAGCTTTTTGTTTGAGATTTGGATACCGTTTCGGCGTAGTTTGCTTTTGCCTCGCGGTATTCCTGCAGCACGTGGTCCATTCGGTGGGGGGCAGCATTGCGTATCCTTCTCTTTTTACGGATCACGTCTTTTTTAAGCTGCTCTATCTCCTCGTTCCACCACGGGGGGGTAGCTTTCCTTCTCTTGGTGCCTATCTTCGGGATTGCGGAGTCGCATGCTTCCCGAATTGCTGCTGTGTAGGCTTCGACAAGGACGTCCACTTCCTCTCCGGTCTTCGCCATATTTATCCTGCTAGGTGTTAAGTCCTTCTCCTTCAGGGACCGCCGCAGGTGTCCATCGAACACCGACCAGTTCGCCTTTTTTGTGTTGTACACCCTGGTTCCCGATTGGGCTGCTGGTTGAAGCCTTTCTCCAAGTTCCAGTGAGTACGTCACGGCGTGATGGTCTGAGCTTGGTGTCAGCGTTCGATCGACCCTCCACGACTTAACTTTTCCTAGAAGAGAAGTACTACAGGCGGTTACGTCGACTATACTCTTTCTGAGCCTGCCTTTGTACGGGGCTTCGAAAGTGGGCGTCGATCCGGTGTTGAGGATGTGGAAGTCCATTTCACCCAGGAAATTGTTGTACGCTTCCCCTCGCTCGTCGTTGTCGGAACTGCCCCACCATTGGCTCCAGGCGTTTACGTCGCCTCCCACTATCAGTTTGTCTGTATCGAGCTTTCGGCATGCTGCTTTGGTTCTCTCAATATACGGCTCTATATCGACTTCCCCGTCGTAGTAGACTGAGACTACTCCAAGTTTCAGGTTTCCGGCCATAATGATTGCTGCCGATTCCGTTTCGGTCACCAGCTGGGGGTCATTAATGATTCTCAGCCGGTCATCGAAGACGATTATCGCTGCTTTTACATTTGTCTGCCTGTTGAGAGTGCACTGGATGACTTTAGTGCCGGGGTATTGCTTTAACGTGCCTCTGGATCCCACATAGGGCTCCTGTACCAGTGCTATAGCTGTTCCCCGTTCTCCTGCTTCTTTCAGCAGTTCGGCAGTGGCTTGCTTGCAGCGTCCAAGGTTGGCTTGGATGATTCCCAACCTCGTTCCTGCCGCTACGGGGGGTGTGTCTGAGCCGTTACTGTTTTGGTCGCCTTTAGCAGTATGCTATCTTGGAACGGGCTATCCTGTCCCACACTTGTCTCTCAGGGCATTCTTCGCTGAATGCCATGTGTGGAAAGGTTTGGTTGTCACCCTTTGCCTTTTTGCAGTTTCTGCAGTTTGGTGCCCCTCTCTCTTTTCGGACGTTGCATTCCTGCCATGAGTGTTCTCCTCCGCAAAAGTTGCAGAATTGCTTCGTTTCACGGCAGTGTGCTTTTGTATGTCCGAACCCGAGGCATTTGGGACATTGTACGAGCGGGGAGTGATCCTCCACATCTCTCTTCTGGAGATCTATGTGGACCGATCCCGCTTCGAGCATGCGGCGATGTAGTTCGGGTGATACTTCTATGATCAGATGGCATTGGAGCTCGTTCCTTGCTCGTTTTCTGTACCTCACTCTTATGGATGACTGGTCTCCCTTCAGGCCCTCAAAAAGTTTCTTGTTTTGGGCTTTTAGATTTTCGACTATTTCGTCATCCTTGAGGTACGCCATGACGTTGCTGATTTTTATTTGTGGGTTTGACGGTTTAGCCTCATGAACCTGAAGGTTCTTATTTTTTTTTATTTGGGTGTGTATTTTCGTAAGTTCTTCCCTGCCCTCACAGCTCAGCAGGACCCTGCTATTCTTGGCCTTGCGGATTCGGTCCACCTTAAGCCCCGTGGTTTTCAAATCCAGGGTTGTTCTGATCGTCTCGATCACTTTCTCCCCGGTATTTTGGGGGTCGGTGCTCGAGACTATCAGAGTATGATTGGAGGCTGTCTGGGGGACCATACTCGCTACTGCCGCATAGGTTCTGGTGGGCTGTGCTGGCGTGGAAGTGCTTTTCCTAGAGAAGGAGCTGTTGTACCACTCCATTTTTTTATTAAGGGCCCTTGACTGGTCTGCCACTACCGCGACGTCGGCCCTCAGAGGTTTTATGATACCCTCAATTTGGGCCGCCGCATCGGCAACAACTATCTCCGAGCTTAAGGGCCTCTCGTTTACTGGATGTGATGCCTGCATCGTAGCGTCCTTAACCTCTTCAAGGCCCTCTAGTATCCTGGATGTTTTCGATACCAGGGGAGCCGTTGCCTCCTTTATTTCTTCCGCAATCTCCTCCTTGGAGGGCGGCTGCCTGCTTAGGAGGCCCTGGCTTAGGTGGATTAATTCCTGCCTAAGTTGGTTTACCTCTTCCCTCAGTTTTTCCGAGGTTTCGCTGGCTTCCGTTTTTGATGGTGGTGGCGGAGATTGCGGGGAGCGGGCTCTGAGTATAGCGTCGTCTTTTGTATCCATTTTTAAATAGTGTATGTCTGTTGCTAGGGCGCTGACTGTGGTGTTTAGAGTTGTTAATGTGTCTGCCATTTTTAGGTTTTTGTTTTTTTTTTTGGTCGGGATGCTCCTCTTCATTGCTCTGTGCCTCGGTTTACCTTTTTTCTGTGCCATTTGCGGCTCCTTTGGCTTTGTGGTTTCTTGATGGATGGCTCTCACCATTTTGATGGTGTCATCCATCTCGAAGTTTAGCCAGCTTTGGACGCCGGTGACTGATTTGTGGCACTCCGACAGGGCTTCCTTGTTCTCCTGGAGTCTCCTGTCGAATTCTTCTCTCTGTGTTTTGAGCTCCCTTGAGTGGGCCCTCTCGACGCGAACCAGTTCTCTGGCGGCCCGCGTTTTTTCGGTCTCCAGGCTGAGCTTCGCTCTATTTCTGGAGTCCGCTAGTGAGAGGACCATCTCGTAGAAGCTACTCAGGCATCCTACGGCGATTGCTTTGAGCTCCCTTTTCAGTGTTTTAGAGCTTTCCAGTGCGTCCTTGCCGGTTTGGAGGAGCTGCCTTGCCTTCTCGGTCGCGAGATCTTTGCAGACCCCTGTTGGTGATCCGAAGATAGCGGGGAGCATGCTGTCCCTTCTGCTGGTGACACTTTCCAGGTCCGACCAGTTGTCTTCCGAGTCCATATCTGATGCTTGCCCGATGTATCCCTTTTCCTCTTCGTGGTCTTCCTCTCCCTGCGCCTCTGCCGTCGAGACCACTATAGAGTAGTGGTCAGCTCGGGCTATTGCGGTGGTGGTCTGAGAGGGGGTTGTTTGTTTTTCCTCGGGCGCGTTTGTGGCGGTTGGGAGGGAGGAGGTGGTCGGGACCTGCTCGGGCGCTTTAGCCTTGTTTGGAAGGGAGGGGGTGGTTGGCTCCTCCTCGAGCGTTTTTGCGGCGAGGGGGAGTGAGAGGGTGATCTGTTCCTCCTCCTGCGCTTTTGCGGTGGTAGGGAGAGGGGGCGTGGTTGTTTCCTTATCGGGAATCAGTATGGACTCATCCATGGTCTTGTCCAGCATGGAGACGTCCGCAATTTTCCTCGTCTCGTCCAGTTGCGTTCGTCTCGCGGTCGATTGGGCGTTTTGGATTGTTGCAGCCCTCCGTAGGCTGCCAGTTTTAATTTTTTTTGCTTTGTGTTGATGGGCCGCAATCGTTCGGCAGAGTTCTAATGGGCCTCTGCCTGTGCTAGTGGTGGCCTTGGGTTGTGTACGGACCGAGCTTTTTTGTTTTTGCGAGTGTTGTGCTCTCGCTTGGTCCGGTTTTGTGGTCGTGGTGGTCGGTTTAAGAGTTTTGTCACTTACCTGCGTGTCCTTTTTCGGGCGCGGAGCCTTCTTCTGGCTACTGCGGTCCCCTGGCGACGCCGGTATGAAGTCGCGAGGCCCCTCCGCTGCCACTGGGGTTTCCGATCCGGTGGCGACTGCCTCCTTCTCGGCCACCCTGAGGGGTGAGGCCACTGGACTGGCTGTATTGTTTGAGGACATTTTTTTTTTTTTTTTTTTTTTTTTTTTTTTTTTTTTTTTTAATTTAAATTTGTTTATAAACTATATACAAAACAAAACTATACTATCGACGACGTACTGCCGCAGCTGCGCTGTGATGTTGGTGCGCGATGGAAGTGCTGCTCTCGGTGGTTCTTCCGACTTTCTTCCCCTTCTCCGATGTTCCTGTGTCCTTGTCTTCGATTCCTCCGGGGCCAATCTCTTTGGTTTTCAGAGACGAGTTTAGGGAGTTGTCTCGCTGCTCTGTAGCTCCAAGGGTGTCGGAGATAGCCCTGGGGGGGGTGAAAACGGTGTCACGGGGGGAGTGTGCGGGTACCGTTCTAAACTCACGATGGTGTGTGGTTTAAAGATATGGCCCACGCGGTGGGTGTCGCTATGTGTATCCTGTGTGCTCCCGGCGTCCTGGCTCTCCCGGATGGTAATTCGGGATTCTGTTTGGGCCAAGTTTTAGGTCTTCTCTTGCCCTTTACTTTGAGCCGTCTCTCGGGTCTCTAGCTTCAGCCGTTCCGGAGATATGATCAGGGGGGGTGAGGTAGACTGAGGGGTGGGAGGGGGGAGGTAAAATTATTTTGGTCTGAAACGGATAGATCCGCTGTCAGATCAAAAAAAACTTTGGAGGGGGGTGGGGGAGGGGTGGGGG
The DNA here is from genome assembly GCA_947363495.1 of Euzophera pinguis. NCBI lineage: Eukaryota > Metazoa > Arthropoda > Insecta > Lepidoptera > Pyralidae > Euzophera > Euzophera pinguis. The sequence goes on from OX376173.1 coordinate 15,046,873, forward strand.
GAGGGGGTTGTATGTGCCTGAGGGGTGCGTTCCTTCCCGAGTCAACTGTAGGTAGACGTGGGGCCTCTGCAGTCCCAGGTTTATACTGTAGGAAGGAGTTGGAGGGTGTAGTGAGAGGGAGGGGGAGGCGGGGGTGGGGGTGCTTGTTGGAGGGGTGCAAGGATCGTATCCTCCCGTGCTATTAGAGTCCAATCACGGGTCTTCTGCGATTCCTTGTTCGGGAGATCCCTCGAGTATAACCTACTGCCTGATGATGGGCTGATCTTCGAGGGGGCGAAGTCTCTGAGCCGGCTTCGAAGTCTCCACTGGCGGCGTAGTGGTCCGCTGGCCAGCTGTTATGACGGCTGTGTGACGCGCTATACGTATGTCTCAGCCTTGCCGCGAGTTTGCCGAGACGTCACTGTGGCCGACGTTCCCTCTATGTGTATGGAGATATGCAGATGTTTCGGTGCCTGTATCTCCCGCAATTCTCGTCCGATTCTAAAGCTCTAAGAAGCGTTTTGTAGCGTCGGGCGAGGACTGTGCGGCTATCTAAACAACAATTTTGCGCCACTTGCCTTATGGGAGTTATTTCGCTTCAAAGTTCTGCTGCTTCCCCTCTGGAGTCCTGGATGGCGAAGTCGCTGCAAACACGAATCCCGGTAGGCCAAACACCAAGGAACACACTGGACACACTTTGAACACCGTATCACCGAAAAAACCTATTTTTCCGAATTTTTTGCGCGGAGCTAGATGTTGTTGCTGTCGCAAAATGGCGAGTACTGGTTAGGTTAGGTTAGGTTAGGTTAGGTTAGGTTAGGTTAGGTTAGGTTAGGTTAGGTTAGGTTAGGTTAGGTTTTTTTTTTTTTTTTTTTTTTTTTTTTTTTTTTTTTTTTTTTTTTTTTTTTTTTTTTTTATTTTAAATTATCCTATGTACCATCAACATACAAGTTGTGTTGATGCCTATGCTATCTTGAGCCTGTTTCATTCAAGTTCTATCGTGTATGCCTCTCGTACTTTCGTACCGCATCCTTTCCTTTCATACTTTCATCTTTTATGCAATCTACGGGTGGGATGCCCGTCTATTCATCTATTCTTCTAATTTTCTTTATTTCTTTACTTATCAACTATATAGGGTTTCTGGGGAATAACGTACTTCCATCTATTTTTATTATAATCTTTTACAGCTTTTCTTATTTCTACTTAATTCTATTACATTCAGGAGTTTTCTCTTACATTTTATTTAACTTATATATTTTACTACATTCACTTTTTCAACTTATATATATGGTTTACTTATATTTATTTCTATTTAATTTTATTACATGTTTTCTTATCTATTTTACATCAACTTTTTTATCACATGGTGTGCTATAATATACTTCTTATATTATGTCATCATGTGTGTTTCTTACCGTTTTTTATATTTACAGTTTTAGTTATATAGTTACAAAATTCTAGAAAAACATTAACATTTTTACTTTTTATTATCGCTGGTAGTGCTTGTTTATTTATTTTGTATCCTAATTCTATCTCTAGGTTTGCTCTCCGGCGGTCAAAAACTGGGCATTCCGTTAACAAATGCAGGACTGTTTCCTCCTCCTCTGGGTCGCAGGTGCACGAGGGATTCTCACGACACTTGAATCTGTGTAAGTATCCCGCGAACCCCCCGTGCCCCGTTAGTATTTGCGTCACACGGCCCGTTGGCTTGATTTCTCTGACCGTTTTGTATGCCGCTGATGCCACAGGAAAGAAGATTTTCGTTGTACTCGCGGTTACGCCCATTCTGTACCTTTCGTCCCATTCGCGAATCGAGTCCGAACGCAGAATTCGCTTCGCGTATGAGACTGGGCATAGATCGTACTTTGGCTTGGTTCTGGAATTCACAGCAGCATCCTTTGCCAGCTCATCCGCCCTTTCGTTACCCTCCAGCCCTGCGTGCGCTTTTATCCAGTACAGCTTTATAGTTTTGTTCTGGCGGGATAAAATTCGTATGTTATCCCTGGATTCAACTGCTAGTGGATGGAGGGAACCCGGGTTTACAATGGTCATCAGGGCTGACATGGAGTCGCTGTAAATTCCAAAAGCATTACCTTTGTGCGCTTTGATTTTCCTCGTGGCTTCACGTATCGCCAGGAGCTCAGCCTGATAAACCGAGCAATAGGACGGCAAGCCGAACTTCGACCTTCCGGTTTCCACCCCTCCCTCCCAGATGGAAAGAGCGGCGCCAACCTTCTCATCGATTCTGCTGCCGTCTGTGTAGATTTGCACAGAGGATTCTCTGCTCTCCTCCACTTGTTGCTGGTTTACCAGGCTAGAGAACTCGAGATCGATACGTTCCGCCGGATGAGGAGCCTCAATCGCCGGGGCCAACCGCTCGATCTCCCTATCTCCCAGCCCCGGTATAGGTGCCCCCTTCTTGATCCCGTATAGCGAGGCTACCTCGCGCACACGCAGATCAAGGGGAAGCAATCCCGCTAACACGAGGGCTGAGTTGAGGGAGACCGTGCGGTAGGCCCCACAGATCTTTTGGGCGAAACCGCGTAGCACAGCGTTCAGTTGCTTTTTTATTCCCACCCTGCCCACCACTGGTGCCCAGACGCTCGCACCATACAGTATAATGGGCTCAACTGTTGCCGTATAAATGGTGCGAATTATTTCGGGGTCTAGGCCCCAAGTAGATTTTGCCGCTTTGGCAAGCTGCTTATAGATGCCTATTGCTCTCCTGCATATATTACCAATGTGTTTCTTGAAGGTGAGCTTTTCGTCTATGGTTACCCCCAGCAGTTTTATATCTTTCACCATCTCCACGTTGCTCCCGTTCATGCTCAGACGTGGGAAGTCGAATTTCTGTTTTTTGGTTATTACCATCGCTTTAGTTTTTTGTGCAGCGAATTTCAACTTATTGTTCGCTCCCCACGTCTGAACAATCGCTAGAGCTTCCCTGGCTTGGCTCTCTATTTCCATTGCGTAGTCACCATCGAAAATCAGGACCACGTCATCTGCAAAGGCCTGTACTAGCACTCCTTTACCTTCTAGTTCCTTTAGGAGGGGATCCAAGAGTAGGTTCCAAAGTATTGGGCCTGCTATGGACCCTTGAATGCATCCTTTTGTTTGCTCTGCGGATACCTCTTGTCCACCGTATCTTACGGATACCTTTCTGCTATGTAGGTAGCTGTTTATGATTTTTATTATTCCCATAGGGCAATTCTCCTCCACAAGTCTGAGCAGCACCGCCGGCCACCAGGCGTTATCAAAGGCCCCCTCTATGTCTAGTGAAACCATCGTGACTATTTTCTTTTCCGCCAGTTTGGCTCTTATGTGTTTCATCAGGGCACAGAGGGAGTCCTCGGTACTCCTTTGCGGCATGAATCCGTATTGGTGCTTACTCATTCTCGGGAGGAGATGATGCTTCATCCGCGCAACCACCATTTTCTCAAAGATCTTTCCCAGTATTGGCAATAGGCCAATAGGTCTGTATGCCTTTGGGGTCGTATAGGTTTCCTTCGAAGGTTTTTTCAGGATGATCACTACGGCCTCTTTCCATTTCGTGGGAAAATGGCCGCACGTCAGACACACGTTCATGAGGGCCAGAAAAAGATCTGGGTCCCTTCCTATTACCCTCATGCATATGTCCGCCGTAAGGCCATCCACCCCCGGGGCCTTTTTCGGGTTAAAAGATTCGGTCGCCGCCTTTAATTCTGCTTTCGTAAATGGTTGTTCGCATGTCGTTTGATGTTCGTTCCCATTCACATTTTTCGCTTTTATTCTGATGTGTCGGTGTTTAGCGTTATCTTCGCCCTCCGAGTCTTTTTGGTAGAACGTGTTTGCGAGCAGTTCGGCTGACTCCCTCATCGTTAAGCTCTTTCCATCTTTTTCCAATGGCACGTTCTCCTCTCTCTTCGAAGTTTTCATTAGAACCCTATATATCCCGTCCCAAACCGTTTCTTTATCCTGTTTTCCGCAGAATTCCCGCCAGCTTACAATTTTTGCCTCCTTTACTTTTTCTTGATACTCTTTTTTATTTTTTAGGTATTCGTCGACCACGGCCGCTCTCCGGATGGGTGCTGCGTTCCTGATCCTATTCTTTAGGGTTGCAACCCTAGACTTCATTGCTGCCAGCTCGTCGGACCACCACGGTGAGGTAAGTATCTCTTTGTTCTTTTTTATTGGGATCGTTTGTTCACAGGCTTCTGTTATAATTTCAGTTAGTTTTTCTACCATATCGTCTATTTCTTGCTTGTTTTTAATTTGGTTTATTGTTGTTGCCGAAATGTTTTTACTTAGTTTTAGTTGGTCTAGTTTTTCCTGAAATAGTTGCCAATTTGCTCTTTTAGTGTTGTAACGCCTGGTTGTTCTCTGTACCTCCATTCCTTTTGATTTTTGTAGTCTAACTCCAAATGTTATCCCGTTGTGGTCCGAGTCGACGAGATCCTCATCTATCTTCCAACCTTCGATCCGTCCCAGCACTCCAGTCGTACAGGCCGTTATGTCAACAAAGCTTGTGTACCTTTTCCCATTTCTGATCGTATCAAATGTCGGTATGTTGCCTGTGTTTAAGACGTTTAGGTCCATTTCGTTGAGAGCGCTCGCCATCTTTATCCCTCTACTGTCTATAATGGGGCTACCCCACCAGGAACTCTTTGCGTTGGCGTCTCCCCCTACTATAGAATATGTTGGCTTTAATTGATCCATAATCTTTTTTATTTGGGCTATATATGGCAGTATGGGTTCGCTTGGCTCAAAATAGTATGATACTACCAGCATCCTCCAGGCCACCGTTTTTATTTCAACCACGACGATGTTCTTTGTTGTTAGGTCTGGGTACTGTGTGACTGTAACGTCCTGATTGAATACTGCTATTGCAGCCTTGTTTTTACCCGTTTTATTACTGGTGTCCTGGAAGAGTCTGACCCCCCGTCTACCCTTCATCATTTTATTTCCGCCAACGTAAGGCTCCTGCAGAAGCGCCACCTCTATTTTCCTCCGTTTTGCCTCTATAAGCAGCTCTTCGGTTGCCAACTGCTTCCTCTGGAGATTCGCTTGCGCGAACCTGCAAAGGGTTTCTCTCCTTGAGGTGCCCTTAGCAGTAGGCAACCGTCGAGCGGGCTATTGCATCCCACTTCTGGCGAGTTTGGCAATCGTTACTAAAAGCGTTATGTTCCGCAGCTCTATATTTGGCTTTAGTGCAATTTTTACACTTTGGTGGATTCTCTGCTAGCCAGTCCGCACACTGAGCCCTCAGATGAGGCCCGCCACAGTGGCTGCAAAGATCCACTGACTCCGTACACAGCCGTTTCCCGTGGCCGAAGCCCAGGCAGCGCGTGCATTGGATCAGCGGTGTTTGATCTTCCACCTTGACGTTTTGGAAGTCTATTTGCACTTGGCCCTTTGCTGTCGCTCTTTGCCAAAATTTCGGTGAGACTCTCACCACCACGTGGCGCTGGTGTGGGTTTCGAGCTTTCCTGCTATATCTCATCTCTATCCTTTTATCTTCCTCTTCTAATTCCTTAAATATTCCCCGGTTCTGGTTCTCAAGGCACTGTATTATGTCTTCATCTTTAATTGTCGTGAAGACGTTCCTGAGCACCAGGAGCGGGTTCTTATTTCGCATTTCTTCCACTTTTAATTTCGCCTCTCCCTTCTCCAATCTTTCCTTCAGCTTTGCTCTTTCTTCCATGGTTTCCAATCCTATAATTATTTTTCGGTCTTTTGCTTTCCTTAGGCTCTTTACTTGGATCCAATCTTCCTTATCTTTTACAGCCTCTCGAATTCTGTCCAAGACCTTTTCCCCACTTTCCTGGTCATCTATAGATGTGACAGCTACCGAGTGCAGGGTCTTTTTAACTGGCATTTGCTTCTTGCCGTCCGGTAAGTTTGGGGCTCCTGACACTATACTTGCATAAGAAGCTGTCATTATTCTTCCCATTTCATCCTTTTGCCTTATCATATCCCCTTTTAACTCCCCCATTAGTTTATTATTTTCCTCTATTAATTTTGAATAGCTTTCAATTTTTCCCATACATTCCTCCAGTTTAGCTCTATCTTCTTTTTTCATTCCCATCCCCTTTTCCAATCCCATTTCTATCCCCAATTCCTGCTCCTCCACACTTTCATTTAGCCTTGGATTTCCCACTTCAGGTTTACTGGCCAGGTCTCGAAGTTGGCCTATAAGGCCCACTACCTCGCCTTTTATTGCGATCTTAATCCTGGCTTCGTCAAGTTTCTCTACGACTGCGTTGTAAATTTCATTCGCTTTCTTTATTCTGCTTTGCCGATATTTAGGTGATTCGTCGCCAACTATGGTTCGGGTTTTATTTAGTTGTGGCGATGTCTTTTTATTTTCCGCGGGGCCAGCCCGCTTCGTTATTGTTATTTTTAGAGGAATTTGGGGTTCTTTAGTAGATTTAGGGCTTTCGCCTTCCTCCGGCGTGTTCGGAGTTTTTGTCAATTTAGGCATCTTATATGGCGTCCTACTCGTCATGTTGATGGTATACCTAATGAAGCCCGGTAATCGTGTATTTGTATAAGTTTTAAATCGATATACCCGGTCAGCAATAATCAGCAACGGGTGGTAATAAAAGAGCAACCGTCCCTACTATTATTATGAATACTGGTTGATGACACCTGTATAACGTCTAATAAAAAGTAAAAATTCAACAAGAGTTTAAATTTTTATACTTATATTCGTCAAATAGAAGGACGATCAGTTTTTGTAATTTAAGAGCGCAATTATACGCTATTTGTCTTAAACTAGGTTAAATTAAAACTAAACACACTCCAGAAGCAATTCTGGTATTTTAAAAATAGAAATAAACAATAAAACAAAATGATACCTAGAATTAAGATAATATAATAGCTCTATATAGAGCTTAGTAATTAGTATAAGCTATGGCTTGGTCTGGCCTATACAGTTTCCAAGTTAATTTTTTAACAGAATTTTCTTTAAACTCTATATGTCGGTGACTCTATATAGAGTCAGTCGCTATGTTACTCAATAGAGCTCCTTTTGTCAGTGCCCAAGCTGAAAACCCCAGGTTTTTACGACCTCGGGGAGCCAAGATACAGGGTTTTTAAGGAAACAACACAGGGGCCAAGATGGCTGCCAGCCCCCAATCCCGACTGGACCCCCGCAGGAACACAGCGCCGAGCGTGCTGAGACCCACAGTCCAAGTCCCAAGTCCCTACGACGACCAGGGCCGGAGATATAGGCGCTCAAAGTTTTGCGACGTTGCCGACCCAACTATAAGCTACCTCTCAATTATCTCCGAAACTAGACGCCGCAGATACACGGTACAAGGGACCTTTCTGGTCGTCGCGACGCCCCGGACAGTCCCCCGGCGCCAGCCCAACCGAAATTTTTATAAGGAATTTCTGTAAACAAAACCCTGCCCGAAGGGGCTCCGGTACTAGTCTATGTTGCTTCACAGATCACCTTCAGTACCGACTCACGCCAACAGATGGCGCCACTTTTATATGTAAAAAATTTCTAAAATTAAATTCTAGTTTTGTCCCAATTCTATATCTGGTTTACAGAAATCTTTAAATTTTTGAATTTAAATTGAAAGAAAAGAAAAGAAAATTTATTTTATTATATTTTGCCAAAAGTGAGAAGAAATTTAAATTATCTCAACCAATAATAACCAAAATTTTCCCAATCGACAAATATGGGACACCAAGGCTATTTTTTCCTTAAATATAATAGAATTTTTTTTTATAAAAACTTTAATTTGCACACCTATATAGTTACCACTCACGCTATGAGATGGCGCTGTCAGTCGAATCTTTTAGTCGGAGTAACCTCTGTTCAAGCAAACAAATGTAAACAAAACACTCTTGGCCTGACTTGTTTCAATAAAAACTTCACCAGAGCTTAAAATTAAGTTTAAATTTAAATTTAAATTCAGTTCCAATATTAATATCTGTCAACTAAATAATTTGTCGAGTTATGTGGTTAAACAATCCACGCTATTTGTCCCTGAGTCAATACGTTAGAATTAAAGCACACTACAGAAGAGGTCCTGGTAGTCTTAAGAATACAAAGAATACAAATACAAAGTAACATGAAAATAAAATAATCTAAAGTAATCAAAATTATTTTAGAAGGGGCCTTCAGCACTAGTCTATGTTGTTTCACCCTTACGCCCAGTACCGAAACTCACTCACAGGTGGCGCCACCCGTATACAGAAATTTTCTATATGATTTAGTTCCGGTTTTGGCCCGATTATATCTCCTGTGCACTAAAACCTCAATTTTTTAATTTTCTTGTAGAAAGAAAGGAAGATAAAAAATTTTTTAATTGAAAATTTTGCAAAAAGTGTGAAAAATTTAATTTCTTTTACTAATATTAATCGAAAATTTCTTAATAACCAATTATGGGAGGCCAAGACTATTTTTTCGCTCGAATATAAAAAATTTCTACATAAAATTTCCAATTTATATATCTATGTAGTTTTAAAACTCGCTACCAGGTGGCGCTGTCTGTAGCATTCTTAGGTCGGAGTGTCCTCTGTTGGAGTAAACAAAGTGAAACAACTAAATTTATATTCACTTCACTCAACTAAAAAATTCACAAAAATTAAGCTATTGGGGCAAAAATTCCCAATTTTGGACCAGGCACAGTTGAATAAGTTCTCTATAGTTCCCACCTTCTACTTATCCCGTAGGACTCCCGGCTCCTGGCGCAGGCGGCCCCGAAGTCAGCCCTCCGTTGTTTGCACCGGGAAAAACCGCTGCAGTTAAAGATTGGATGGCAGCAGAAAAACCTTTGAGGTGCCTCCGGACTCCTCCCGGCCCGGCGCGTCGTCCCCCGGAATGGCAGCTGGCGGATCCCGTGGGTTCAGCCGGAATCGGCGAAAAATCGCTGATTGGTCGAGCTGGATTCCTCGCTGCAGCTCCTTCCCCCGATGTACTAGGGTCCTGAAAATTCGTACAGGGCTTCTCCTGTGGGTTCTCCACCTATTGCCGCACAAGGAGGGTGCGTACCCCTCTTCCTGTAGGCACTATGGGACGCGAAAACCGCAACTTCTCTGTCCGCTCGCGTTCCCGGCTCACTGGAGCGCCGCAGTCTCAACTCCCCCAGATATGGTATACGTATTCTGGACGTCCAAGAACAGGAGTGTCGAGTCGTGATGGTAGCGATTGACCGATTCTTCCCAGTTGATGGCTTTGGGCTACCAACTTAATTCTGCGGTTTGGGCCGCCAAAGAAAACTCTCCCGCTCCGTCCCGTTTGGTCCTGGATATCCGGGATTTTTTGCTGCAACGCGTAGCGTTCCTATGCACAATGTAGCAGTTCCAGCACTAAAAGTTCTCGATGAGTTCCGGGACTTATGTCGATCGGGACTTTTAAAACCAACTTAAAATTAACCTTGTTTTTGATATAGTTTTTTACACTTAGCACCGATTTTAAAAATTTTTTCACTTTTGAGTAGCACTCGCGAACGCGGTTCTAACAACATATAACACATATACTTTCGCAACACAATTACTATTTTTATAATTTTTTAAGCGCGGAGCGACTTAAAATCGTGGTGCTCGTCTTGCGTGCGGGCACGGGACTGGTTAGGTTAGGTTAGGTTAGGTTAGGTTAGGTTAGGTTAGGTTAGGTTAGGTTAGGTTAGGTTAGGTTAGGTTAGGTTAGGTTAGGTTAGGTTAGGTTAGGTTAGGTTAGGTTAGGTTAGGTTAGGTTAGGTTAGGTTAGGTTAGGTTTTTTTTTTTTTTTTTTTTTTTTTTTTTTTTTTTTTTTTTAAGGTTTCTCCCCTGTGGTACACCCCACAGTGGGAGGAGTTTATTTACCAATACCGCAACAATTGTATTTTGCGCCTGTGTTCGCTAACAATTTTGTACACTTATAATTATTCACACCTTATACAATTCTATTTATGCCAATTATTATTATTCTTAATATTACATACAATGTTTGCACAGTTTCCTTTTACATTTGGTTTGTACGTGTTCATTTACAGTTTTAATCTTTGTTTACTTCTGATATTTTAGCTTTAATACGTTTACTTCACATGTCAACTATTTCCTTATTCATGCTCAATTTTGTATTCAATTTTCAATACTCATATTTTGGTACACATTTGAATTTGACTTTTAGTATATCATTTAACATTTATAGTCAATAGTCTTATCATAAGACGCTTGTTACCTTAACCTAGTGCAATACTTTTTAAATCCTATTACCCTTGTATGCATTTATCTTATTTTACCTTCTACAATTTTACCTGTTTATTGTACTATATGAATCTACCATTTTTTTTATTACTATTTCCATATCATACTTTATATAATTCACTCAAATATTCATAATCTAAGTATTCCAATATTTAGCTGATCGCTCTTCCAATGCCAACTCACAACACAGGTCGGTTTCATTGGTAAACACTCAATTTGACAATCAAAATTAGTTCAAGGAACCTTCTAGATACCTAATTCAATACAAAGAAAATTTCTTGTAACAACCATTCACTTTTCTTTTGTGTGTATTGTTTATTATTCATTAAAATTTTAACGTTTTTTTTAATCATAATTATTTATTTTTCAAGTCCATCTTCTATTTTTAATCGTATAAGATTAATCGTCTTTATTTATTTTAAAAGTTTTTATTTATTACTATTATAATTTTTTAACCGACCCCAATATCATCTATAAGGAGAAAGGTTTTTAATTAAGATGACAAGAACTCTATTCCAACCCTGCATCGTCAATTATTTGAATTACTTCCCTAAACTATACTATATCTTACTTAACCCTTTTAGCCTATCTATGTTTTTTGTTAAGTTTATCGCTATTTGCTTAGTGTTTTTAGTGTACCGTCATTTCTTTTTGTTTTGTTTGCAAGTTTTATGTTTACCTGCAATAATTTTTTACTTATTCTAGTCAGCTTTTAGTCACTTATATATTAATATTGCTATAATTTATGTCTACTTTGCTTTATTATTGCTTTGTAGCATTAAATTATTTACTATTTTGGTACCCAGTTTCATAATAAAATCTAGTGTCTAACTTTAAAAATGTTGTAAAATAACCCTACCTATTTCTAATTTGTATAGTTTAGTAAAATTTCTATTAATATGAAAGAGCACTTACATTTTTAGGGTCCCGTCTTAAGGCGGTTTTGTGACACTTAACACACGTTTTATCACACTATTTATACTCCGTTACTACACTGTTCAGTGCGCCCTCTCTATAACATGACTTCACACATGATGCACACTTCTTGAATTGAACTTATGGCGTACCTTTTTTGCCGGTGCTTTTTGATGCGGGAGATAATTTATCTTCCGTGCCAAAGTTTCCGAAAAGAATTCCTCCTTTAATGTGTTTCAGCTTTATGCTTCTCCGACTCGTAGTATTGCATAGCAACAAATGACCATTTATTGTTTGCAATAATTTTTTCGGTGAGTACACGCTTACTTTCTTCGAGGAGTTTTGTCGCCGGTTTCTATTGCGTGCTTAAGAATAGGCCACGCCGGCCCTGGCCAGGGCGTCCCACCTCTGCCTTATTTTGCAGTTATTGCTGAATGCATTGTGGCCCACTGCCTCTTCTTTGCCTGCAATGCAATTACAGCATGATGGTGCTTCCCCCGCGAGCCAAGCGGGACACTTGTCTTTTCTATGCGTGCCGCCACAGTGGCTGCACTTAGTAACAGTGCTGTGGCAGAACCTTCTGCCGTGTCCATAGCCGAGGCAGAGAGAGCACTGAACCAGTGGGGAGTAGTCCTCCACAGGCACCCTCTGGAGATCCACGTGTGCTGTCCCCGTCCCGACCATTCTGTTCCATAGTTTTGGAGATACCGCCATTATTATGTGTTCCTGGGATTCATTCCTCGTTTTCTTACGGAATCTTATAGTCATTCTCCGATCTTCGTCATTTAGTCCGTAAAATATGTCTTCATTTTGATTTCTTAGTCCTTCCATTATGTCGTCATTGTTGTTTAGTTTCGACACGTTCCGCAGGATTATTAGAGGGTCTTTGTTCTTAACGTCTTCAATTTGGAGGTTTTTTCTTTGTTTTAGCCTTGCTTTTAATTTTGCCCTTTCTTCATCCGTTTTACAGCCTATTATAACTTTTTGGTCCTTAGCTTTCCTTATTTTCTCCACCTTAATCCAACCCGTTTTTGCGTTTATTACTTCCCTCACCTGTTCCAGTACCTGCTCCCCGGTGTCCTGGCTGATGCTCGAGGTTACCACTACGGAGTGCAAGGTGGGCTGTTGTAGAGTCGCTGGGTTTTGTTGGTTACCCTTACTACCGCTGTCTCCCGCGGCCTTCTCCACAACTTCGGCGTGGTGGTCGAGTCTCTTATTCAGCTCTTCCATTCTCCTATTGCTTTCCTCCAGTTTACTGCTGTTTTCCTCCAACAGTTGTCGAAGGACTCCGAGGGTTCCATCGTTCACCTGAGACTCTTCCATCACTCGATGCCGTGACTCCTCCGCCGTTCGCCGCGAGGCGTCCAGATCTTCTGGCTGCCACATGTGGTCTGGCATGGGGAAGTCGGGGGTCTCGTCCACTATGTCGTGGATGATGTCCACGAGAGCTTGAATCTTCTCCAAGGCCTCCTCTTTGATCGTGTTTTTGAGGTTTCTGGCCTCTTGGAGTCGATCGACTATGTCCTGGTGTAAGACCTCCGCTTTAGACCTCAATTTATACAGCTGAAGGCTGTGATATATCTTAATGTTAGGCCTGCCTATATCCCTGTCGCAGGAGTGATCCCTGAACGATACGTTCCTGGGGGTCCTGGGCTCTTCAGTTTTTCTTGCAGGTTGGACTGGTGAGCGATACATCTTAAGGTCAGTATGTCAAATATAAAATGTAATTTTGTAGAAGTTGTAAAAATTTGTATAACAATCAGGACAACACAATGGACGATGCCGGTCAAGTAACAATAAAATAAAAGTAAAAATAAAATTTCTCGTCACTGTCACTAGATTTAAAAGCTGCGTCGACGCTGATCTTCAGCAGGGTCGTCGGGCTCGCTGCCTATTCCAACTACGCTGATGCGTATACAATAGGCACGAGTGATGTACCGCGCGGAAAAACAGTTTCCGCCTGTCTTAATCGCTGAAAATCTTGCGGATCTGCAACTTTTTATATATGCTGAGCTGGTGCTGCGTCCGTAGGTAATTGTAGGATTTTTTTTTATCACTAATATTTCTGGGATTTTAAAAATTTTTAACAGCTTTTTTAATTTTTATTTGCAGGGAGCTGCTTGGGACGCGTCCGCACTCGACCGCGGCTCAAACGAGACTGGTTAGGTTAGGTTAGGTTAGGTTAGGTTAGGTTAGGTTAGGTTAGGTTAGGTTAGGTTAGGTTAGGTTTTTTTTTTTTTTTTTTTTTTTTTTTTTTTTATAAAATGATTTTACTTATTTTTCCGCCTTATAGGTAAGAGGCGCCCTTGGCTACTGTTTTTGTTTTTGTACATCTTGTTTATAGGTGTGTGTTGTGTTTTTATGTATTTTATTATCTAGTTTTTTTTTTTGTTGCTGGTATATATGTTATCACACTATTTATCGTTTGGTATAGTATTTTTTATTTTATCTGGTTTTCTTATATCTTTTAGTTTTACTTTTACTTATTTCTTTTGTGTTTTTATCTATTATTAATTTTCCAATTAATTGCTTTCATGGTTTATCAGACCTTATTTATTTATACATATTTTATTATACCTATTGTGATTATATACCTTTTATATATTTTTTGTTTATATACATATTTATTTGCGACTGTTTTTATTTTTATTTATTAACCTTCTGTTTGCTATCTTTTCCGTTGAATCTGGAGTTTTATAATCATTATTATAGATACTCAGTTTCCCAGCTTTTGTAGACTATAATCGACTACGAGGCACAAGATATTTCTTTCGTGGTGTACGCATTGATCAGAAGAGATAATGTTTATCTTTCTGATCAATGCTCTTATCCAATACTTGCGCCTACGTACTCGATTACAGTCTCTGCATTTCTAACCTTCTGTCCGTGTGTCTGTCTGTCAGTCCGGTCAAGTCACAAATAGGCCACATTGGCCCTAGCCAGGGCCTCGCGCCTCTGCCTAATTGGGCAGACGGTGCTGAAGGCATTATGAACCAGATCACTTAATTTTGCCTCTTTGCAGTTTCTACAGGAGGGCGGTACCCCCGCCTCAAGCTCTGCACATTGAGCCCTCATGTGCGGACCACCGCAGTGGCTGCACACCTCGACCTCCAACTTACAGAATCGCCGGCCATGCCCGTATCCCAGACAGCGCGAGCACTGTATGAGGGGGGACTGGTCGGCCACTCTAACTCGCTGGAGGTCGATGTGCACAGCCCCTGCGGAGGTTAGTCTCTGCCACAGAATTGGCGAGACCCTGAGGACTCTATGGCACTTGTGCGGGTCTTTAGTCCGCCTCCTGTAGATAACTTCCATCCGAACGTCCTGATCTAAACCATCAAATAGATGGCCGTTCTGTGTTTTTAATGCCTTCAGCACCATCTCATCGGAATATTCTTCCAGCAGGTTCCAGAAGATGACAAGCGGGTCTTTGTTTTTTAACTCTTCTACTGTTAGTTTGCTTTCCTCTTTTAATAACTTCTCTTTGATTTTCTCTATCTCCTTTCTTTCCTTGCACCCGATTATCACCTTCTGGTCCTTTGACTTCCTTATCACATCTATTTTACTTCCTTCCTCGGTGGCGTTTATTACTTTTTTAATTTTATTTAATAATTTTTCTCCGGTATCGAGTTTATCTTTAGAGACGACGACTAGCGAGTGCATGGCCGTACCTTTCTTTGGCTCCCCTTTTGGGGGACCGGCCACGACACTGGCGTAAGTCGTCACCTCCTTTCTCTTATTTTGCTTTACCGTTTCCAATAATTCTTCCATGTGTATTTTATTTTGCTTTAATATTTTTCGATTTTCTCTAATTTCTTCCATTAAACACCCTTCCACTTTATTATTTATTGCGCCGACCGAAGATTCTTCCTTTTCTGACTTTTCCTCTGCTTCCAAAACCAAAACCAACTCGAACATGGTTGATAGAATCTTAAGTACATTTTCCTTAATGGAAGTTTTCATGTTTCCGGATTGCTCCAATTGGGATTTACCCTCTTGGAGCAACCGGAACGCCTTGGATGTTGCACTTTTATCCCCCATCTCTCTCTCCTCCAAAGAACCAGATACATACGCTGTTATCCCCCGAGGAGATCTCTCCGCCGGTCCAGAAACGTCATTATCTTTATTTGTCGATTTTTTAACAGTCTTTTGCTTTTTTATCTTTGTTATAGTTTTATCTGGCGCGGCAGGTACATCAGAGATCATCTCGGGAGAGTACACGAGCGTCCGCTTAGGTTTCGGGGTGTGGAACATCTTAAGAGGTCGAGTTTGTTTATTTAGCGAGATGTGATAATTTAAAGTCAATTATTGGAATAAATCAAGATTAAAATATAAATTTGTATAAGTTGTATAAAATTTTTAAAATATTTGTAAAATCAGTAGTGTAAATAAATAATATAATTAGAGTTAGTTAAAATTATTATTTTTATTTTTAATTATTTTTATCACAGGTCAATATTTTATAAACTGTATATATATAGTGTAGTTTAGGCTATAAGCTGCATGTATAGGGTGCAGCTTATAACAAACAATATTATTATTATTATAAACTTTTGTCAGTGTTGATACTGCTTAGGCTAACTACCACTTTACGTGGGCATCTACCCTGTCTTGTCAATACTAAACTAAAGCACTTTAGTAGGCGGAGTCAACAACGAATTTTATAATAATTCTAATGATATTTGTTTTTTGTTTCAGATGCAGTGGCTACTTATACACCAGCGTGCACCGTAAGTACAGTAAGGATAAAGCGCAATATTTCCTACAGGTCAAGTTGCGATATCTTCCAATCAAGATTTATAAATAGTTTTATAATTTTTTATTTGAGTCAATTACTATATTTATATAACCCGCTATTTGCGAGTTTCCTCTAGCGGGGTCGATTTAAAGAAGTGTGACTCACGCAGTCTACGTGTCAAGATTTAAAATAAGCGAATTTCCAAAAAATGTTTATGACCCCTGTCCGAAGTCGATATCCCAAGTGAAATAAGGGTGGGCGGGGGGGCAAATTTTTCAAAAAGTACGTGTCCGATTTTCGAAAACGAGGTGTCGCTGGACTCGTCTCGGCGAGACGGATCTAATGAGGCCAAAAACAGAAAATTTTTAGTGGAAAATTTATAAATTTTCAAAGAAAATGTAATTTTTTGAATTTTGGAAATGACGTAGCAAGTCCAAATACAGTCGAATGAGACCGAGAAGCGGCTCAATCGACGCGGGGCGACGGAATCTACTAGAAAAAATTTAGTTTTGAACAGCCAGTGTTCGTGGAAAATTTGGAAAATTCAAAAATGCAATTTTTTGAAGTTTTTTGGAAAATTTAGTATGGGGCGCGCGAGAAAATTAAATCCGTATGCGCACCGTTTT
Source organism: Euzophera pinguis (assembly GCA_947363495.1). Taxonomy (NCBI): domain Eukaryota; kingdom Metazoa; phylum Arthropoda; class Insecta; order Lepidoptera; family Pyralidae; genus Euzophera; species Euzophera pinguis. The sequence continues at coordinate 15,063,313 of OX376173.1, forward strand.
AATAGCGCCGAATTATCGAATCCAACGATATATCACACGTATACTTTTGAGGAAATTTTTTGAAAATTTTAATGGGTTAGGTTAGGTTAGGTTAGGTTTTTTTTTTTTTTTTTTTTTTTTTTTTTTTTATAACAACTACCATCAACAATCAAGTTCTGTTGATGCCTATGTGAACTTGAGCCTTTTTCATTCCAGTTCTATCTTTCATTCCTCTCGTACTTCCATACCTCATCCTTACCTATCATGCTTCTCCTTTTATGCTATCTACGGGTGGGATGCCCGTCTATGTTTTCTATTCTGCTAACGTTATCTTTATTTATTCCTTATGTTCTATTTGGGTACAGGGTAATGATACACTTCTTTTCTTTATTTATCGATTTACAGTTTCTCTTAATATTACATTTCATAGTCTTTATTGTACAGGGGTGTTATCTTACATTTCTTTCTTTTATTTCCTTTACATTTTCCACTTATGTCTATAGCTTACTCTATTTTATATCTATTTGTGTTTTCACATTTCCTTACATTTTTACACAACAGTTTTTTGTTACATGGTGATCATTAATATACGTGTTATATTATGACATCATGTATTTCTTGCCATTTTTTTTATTTACCCTAGTAGTTATTTCTGCACAGAATTTCAGGAATTTATCAACCTGTTTACCTTTTATCAAGTCTGGTAATGAATTTTTGCATATTTTGTATCCTATTTCTGTTTCTAACTTTATTCTTTGGCGGCCAAAGACCGGGCATTCTGCGAGTAGATGCAGCACTGTTTCCTCCTCGCTTGGATCACAGATGCACGAGGGGTTATCGCGACACTTGAATCTATGCAAGTATCCCGCGAACCCCCCATGCCCCGTTAATATCTGCGTTACTTGGCCTGTCGGCTTTATATTCCGTATCGTTTTATAGGCCTCCGATGCCACGGGAAAGAACATTTTCGTTGTACTCGCGGTTTTGCCCACGTTGTATCTCTCGTCCCACTCGCGAATCGACTCCAAACGTAGGACTCGCTTCGCGTGCGAGACTGGACACAGATCGTACTTAGCCCTGGTTTTCGAATTCACAGCAGCATCCTTTGCCAGCTCGTCCGCCCTTTCGTTGCCCTCCAGTCCTGCGTGCGCTTTGATCCAGTACAGTTTTAGGATTTTGTTCTGGCGGAATATCGTACTTATGTTATCCCTAGTTTCTACTGCTAGAGGATGGAGGGAACTCGGGTTTACGATGGTCATCAGAGCTGACATGGAGTCGCTGTAAATTCCAAAATCATTGGCTTTATGAGCTTTGATTCTCCCCGTGGCTTCACGTATCGCCAGGAGCTCAGCCTGGTAAACCGTGCAGTAGGACGGCAAGCAGAACCTAGATTTTCCGATTTCCACCCCGTCCCCCCAGATGGAGAGCGCGGCACCAACCTTCCCATCAATCTTGCTGCCGTCCGTGTAGATTTGAATAGAGGTTTCTCTACTCTCATCCACTTGCTGCTGATTCTCCAGGCCGATAAACTCGAGGTCGAGCCGCTCCGCCGGGTGGGGAGCTTCAATCGCTGGGGCCAATCGCTCGATCTCCCTGTCACCCAGCCCCGGTATGGGTGCGCCCCTCTTAATCCTGTACAGCGAGGCTACCTCGCGTACACGTAGATCAAGGGGGAGCAATCCAGCCAACACGAGAGCTGCGTTAAGGGAGACCGTGCGGTAGGCTCTGCTGATCTTTTGGGCAAAACCGCGCAGTACAGCGTTCAGCTGCTTTTTGATCCCTACTCTTTTAACTACTGGTGCCCAAACACTTGCACCATACAGGATTATAGGCTCTACTGTTGCCTTGTATATGGTGCGAACTATCTCCGGGTCTAGGCCCCAGTTAGTCTTTGCCGCCTTTGCTAGCTGTTTATATATAACTATTGATCTCCTACAAATGTTACCTACGTGCTTTTTGAAGGTGAGTTTTGCATCTATTGTCACCCCTAGCAACTTCATGTCCTGTACCATTTCAACATTGCTCCCGTTCATGCTCAGACGTGGCTCGTCAAATTTCTGCTTCTTCGTTATTACCATGCCTTTGGTTTTTTGCGCAGCAAATCTCAATTTGTTGTCTGTCCCCCACGTCTGGACAAGCGCGAGAGCCTCCCTGGCTTGGCTTTCAATGTCTATGGCGCGATCACCGTCGAAAACTAGGACCACATCATCCGCAAAGGCCTGTACACACAATCCTCTACTTTCTAACTTTTTTAGGAGGGGGTCCAATAGCAGATTCCAGAGTATTGGACCTGCAACAGATCCCTGGATGCATCCTTTGGTTGACTCGACGGTTACTTCTTGTCCTCCATATCTTACGGATACCTTCCTATTTTGCAGATAACTGTCAAGAATTCTCCTGATTCCCATCGGGCAACGCTCCTCGGCGAGTCTGAGCACCACCGCCGGCCACCAGGCGTTGTCGAAGGCCCCCTCTATGTCCAGTGATACCAACGTGACAATTTTCTTTTCTGCGAGTTTGGTTCTTACGTGTTCCATCAGGGCATAGAGGGAGTCCTCGGTACTCCTTTGCGGCATAAATCCGTATTGGTGTTTACTCATTCTCGGAAGGAGGTGATGTTTGAGCCGCGCGACCACCATCTTTTCCAATATTTTTCCCAATATTGGTAGTAAGCCAATAGGTCTATATGCCTTTGGGGTCGTGTAGGTTTCCTTTGCAGGTTTCTTAAGGATTATGGTTACTGCTTCTTTCCATTGTGTGGGAAAATGGCTGTACGTCAGACACACGTTCATGAGGGCCAAGAAGAGTTTTAAATCCCTTCCTATTACTCTCATGCATATGTCCGCCGTAAAGCCATCCACCCCGGGAGCCTTCTTTGGGTTGAACGATTCGGTCGCCGCCTTCAGTTCTGCTTCCGTAAATGGTTGTTCGCAATTTTCTTGTTGCTCACTTGCATTGACGTTTTTTGCTTTTGTTCTAACTTCTCTGTGTGTAGCATTGTCTTCGCTTTCAGAGTCTTTTTGGTAGAACGTTTCCGCTAGCAATTCGGCTGACTCCCTCATCGTTAGACTTTTCCCGTCTTTCTGCAATGGTACATCCTCCTCTCTCTTGGACGTCTTCATCAGGACCCTGTATATGCCATCCCAGACTGTCTCTTTCTCTTGTTTACCGCAAAACTCTCGCCAGCTATCTATTTTTGCCGCCTTTACCTTATTCTCATAATCTTTTTTGTTTTTCAGATATTCGTCGACCACGGCCGCCCGACGGGAGGATGCTGCGTTCCTGATCCTGTTCTTCAAGGTTGTGACCTTGGACTTCATCTTTGCCAGTTCATCGGACCACCACGGTGAGGTGAGCACTTCTTTATTTTTCTTCTTCGGTATTGCATGTACACAGGCTTCTGTTATTATTGCAGTGATTTTCCCTACCATTTCATCAATCTCTTCTTTATTTCTAATTTGATTTATCTTTGTCGCCGAAATGTTATTTTCTACTTTTAACTGGTCTAATTTTTCATTGAATTTCTGCCAATTTGCTTTTTTAGTATTATATTGCCTGGTAGTTCTTTGTACCTCCATTCCTTTAGATTTTTGCAACTTAACTTCGAATGTTATCCCGTTGTGGTCCGAGTCAACAAGATCCTCATCTATTCTCCAACCCTCAATCTTCCCCAGCATCCCCGTCGTGCAGGCCGTTATGTCAACGAAACTCGTGTATCTTTTCCCGTTCCTAATTGTATCGAACGTGGGCACGTTACCTGTATTTAAGACATTTAGGTCTGTTTCATTGAAAGCACTTGCCATCTCAATTCCTCTACTATCAATTATGGGACTACCCCACCAAGAGCTCTTCGCGTTGGCGTCACCCCCCACTATGGCATGTGCTGGCCCCAGTTGGTCCATGATTTTTCTCATTTGGGTTATGTATGGTGTTATGGGTACGTTTGGTTCGAAATAATATGATATAACCAATATCTTCCAGGCCTCTGTTACCACTTCAACAACAACTATATTCTTCGTTGTCAGATCTGGGTGTTGTGTGACTGCAACGTCTTGGTCGAACACGGCTATTGCTACCTTGTTTTTGCCCGGGTTGCTGCTGGTGTCCTGGAAGACTCTCACCCCTCTCCTACCCTTCATCATGGTGTTTTCGCCAACATAGGGCTCCTGTAGTAGCGCTACTGCAATTTTTCTTTTTTCGGCCTCTATTAGAAGCTCCTCGGTGGCTAACTGCTTCCTCTGGAGGTTCGCTTGCGCGAACTTGTAGTTCCTTTGGCTGCCCTTAGCAATAAGCAACGCTGGAGCGGGCTATGGCATCCCACTTCCGTCTGTTCGGGCATTCAGAGTCGAACGCGTTATGGTCCGTTACCGCGTGATTTGAATTGCTGCAATTCCGGCAATTCGGAGGAGTCCCTGCTGCCAATTCCGAGCACTCAGACTTTAGATGCGGTCCACCACAATGGCTGCACAAGTCCGCTGGCTCAGTGCATATGCGCTTCCCATGTCCAAATCGGAGACAACGCGTGCACTGTATTAGCGGTGTTTGATCCTCCACTATTATACGTTGCATGTCCATGTAGACCACTCCTTTCGTTGTTGCCCGTTGCCACAGTTTCGGGGAAACCCTAACAATTACATGGGCCATATGGGGATTCCTCAACTTGCGCCTGTAGCGGAATTCAATTCTGTCATCCTCTTTCCCCAGACCGCTAAATAGGTCCTTGTTTTGGTTTTTCAGGGCCCTCACTATGTCGTCATCCGTGTGATAGTTGAGTACTCCCTTCAGTACCAGCAGGGGATCCTTGTTTTTAGCTTCTTCTACGGTCAGGTGGTCTTTCTCTTTCTCCAGCCTATTTTTCAGTTTTTCTCTATCCTCTTTTGTGCTTACTCCTATTACTAACTTCCTGTCTTTAGCCTTCCTCACGTTTCTTACCTCAATCCAACCATTTTTGGCATCAACTGCCTTCCTCACTCTTCCCAATAGCTCATCCCCCGTGTCCTTATCATTTTTTGACGTAATAACGACTGAGTGCAGGGTCTCTCTAATCGCCATTTTAGCTTTTGAGGCGCCAGTTGGAGGCCCAGCCACTACGTTAGCGTAGGAAGCTGCGGTCACATCCTTCAGCACCTCATTTTGCCTGGCCATTTCAACCTTCAGCTCAGCCATATTCCTATTGTTCTCTTCTAGGAGCCTAGCGTGTTCTTCCATTTTTTTCACATAGGTATTTATTACCTCTTCCGTCGCTTTAGAGGAGCCAGAGTCCTGAGGGGGAGCTCCTATGCTCGGTGTCTCCTTTGTCTTACCCGAGCTAAGAGCTGCTTTTCGCTCTACTTCAGCTTCTATAACTAGTCTGCAGAACCTGTTTAGGGCTTTCACCACCTCTACCTTTATTGTGCCCTTTAAGTTCCTTGCGCTTTCTAGATTATTAATGGTATGGTTTAGTAGGCCCCTAGCTTCTATTGTTCTGCAGCCCCTTTCAGGTGGTGCTTTGGTGTATATCACCGTGCAATCCTCCTTTTCCTTAGGGATCACTGTCCTGGCTTCCACGGGGCCGGCCCGTTTCGTTAATTTACTTGTCGTGGGATTTGCTTGAGGGCTTACACTTTTACTTTTGCCTTCGAAGTGATCCTTTATTTTATCTACGCTTGGTCTCCCACTGTCGACCGATACTCGTGCCACAGGTTTACTCGGGGATCTTGAGACGAACATTGTGATGGTATGAGTCAAAGGTATATAAACGTTTGTAAAAGTATTATAGTTATATACCTTAATAAAATTTAATAAAGTTTAAATAAAATGAAATAAAGTGAATATTATAGGATAAAAGGCAAAAAAGTCAATAACCACACGCTATCTGTGCAGAGTCCACTTTATAAGGTCAGCAATTACAGGTTGTCCCTGTATTAGGTCAAAAGACTACGTTTAGTAGTGATAACACTACTTATCAGTTTTATCTAGTTAACTTATATTAACTTATTTCTAAATAGCAAGATAAGCAAAGCAAAATAATTAGCTCTGTGTAATAAGTGTAATAATAATTAGCTCTATGTAGCGTCTTTTACAATTATTGTCAAGTTTTATATTGACCAGGATAAAATTTTAATAATGATTTTGTTGGCTCTATGTAGAGTCTTAACTCTATCACAGCACCACAGAGCACTCCAAGGCGATCCCAATACCAAATTCCGGGAGTCTCTACGACCCCAGGGAGCAAAATTATACAATTTGAGGAATCTGAGGGTACCGGGCTCTACCTAGAGTCGTCTCTATGGCTCTGCTACAAAGCCTCCGTCATGCCCTATATGGCAGAGAAAATCCCGAGTCTGTAGTCCCTCTGGGAGCAGAGATATGGCCGAAAGAAGATTTCCAAGATGGCGGACAAAATGGCCGCCACAATTTTCAAACTCTCGTATCTCCCTCAATTTTGGTCCTACAGATTCGGGACTTTCACTACTGCGGTTGTCTTCGAGCCCTCCACAGGGTTACGCCCTCAACTCAGAAAAAAGGTATTATCCGCCACCTAGAATTTTTCTAAGTCGAAGGGCGTTTTTAGGGGTAGGGGGATGAAACTTCGTCCAAATGATTGTGGAGGGTACGAAGACTAACGCTCTAGTCGTTAGTGTGGGGGGGGTTTAAGGGGGGGGGACCAGGATAAAAATGTCAAAAACACCCTACGACCCCTAGTTTCCGAGATATCCGGGTTACAAGGTTATGGGGAGCTGGGGAGGAAAAACCATATGTTTAAAAACGTAATTTTTCCCTGGCTATTTTAGCTAAAATTTTTTTTAGTGTCTAAGGTTGACCAAATTATTAATAAGTTTTGGAATATATAATTTTGAGTTACTAATGTCCAGAGGGTTGGTTACTATTAATTTATAAAGAAGGGGGATGAAGAGTTGGTGACGGCAAAAAATTTTAAAAGCTTGTTTTAACCGTACCAAATACTCTAAAATTTTGAAAAAAATTTATAGGTGGTCAGGATTAACCAAATTATTTTTTAAGAATTATTCCAGAGGGGTAGCTGCAATTGGGGTTGATACCCGGATATCCCGGAAATTTACTATACACGTGGTTCTTGACATAAACACCCCGTGTGAGGGCTTGTTTTAAAGGGGGGACAACCACGAATTTAACTATAATATTTAAAGTATATACTTTCTTAATAATTTTTGGATTAAATGTCAAAAAACACAATTTAATAGGTTAAAAATACAATAAAATAGAAGGTGGCCACAATATGGTCCAATTTGAAAAATTTTTTCCTCTAATATACTCTTCGCGTCGATGCCTTTTCAGGTGCAGTATCGTCTTTCACCCCCAAGTGTTCCTGAGGGATGCACGTGGCGGGCACGTGCCTTCCTATAATCTTCAAAAATTTGTAGCTCGACAACCCTTTTCCAGAAAAATCTGGAATTTTCTAGACTTGAAGCTGGGTCTCCAAACTTAATTTTGGAGCAATAAAATTTAGGGGTTGTCGATCTAGTTTCAAAGTTTTTGAAGGTCAAAGTCAAAAAATAGTGTAAACCTTAATAGCTTGCGAAGGGGTGGTCCGATTTTCACTCCTGATACACCGTTGAAGAGGGCTCGACGTCCACTATCCCGGGCCGCTTCCAGATTCTTCCCAAGTCTTCCCGCTTTTCTTCCCAATTGAGGTTAGGAACGTGGTCTTCCTCGGTAACTCCAGAACCCCTGGGCGGAAAAATCTGAAATTCACCAGGGTCGTAGTCCTCCCCAATGCGCCCAAGATAGCAGTTGAAAATCTGTGGGGTATCGATCTATTTTCCGAGATATCGATGCTTAAACGTTCGAAGATTTTAGGTTAAGCACTTTTTAGGGGATATCTTTTCTCCCGAGGGGGCTATCGAAAAACGGATTTCACAGACACTTCACTGACGTGATCGCGCACTTTTTGGTGTATCACTCACTAAGATACGACGATATTTGCACTTTTACTGGATTTTTCGAGCGCGGAGCGGCTTAAAATCGTGGCGTTCGTGACGGCGGTCAGAGCGCAACTGGTTAGGTTAGGTTAGGTTAGGTTAGGTTAGGTTAGGTTAGGTTAGGTTAGGTTAGGTTAGGTTAGGTTAGGTTAGGTTAGGTTAGGTTAGGTTAGGTTAGGTTAGGTTAGGTTAGGTTAGGTTAGGTTAGGTTAGGTTAGGTTAGGTTAGGTTAGGTTAGGTTAGGTTAGGTTAGGTTAGGTTAGGTTAGGTTAGGTTAGGTTAGGTTAGGTTAGGTTAGGTTAGGTTAGGTTAGGTTAGGTTAGGTTAGGTTAGGTTAGGTTAGGTTAGGTTAGGTTAGGTTAGGTTAGGTTTTTTTTTTTTTTTTTTTTTTTTTGAGTTTTTCTATTTTCCTCTGCATGTGGGGGCAGAGATTTTGTGTATCTTTTTCCTATTTTAATGAGCTTGATTTTATGTAAAGACAAGTTTAATATCTGATATCTTATTTTAAATGTATAGTATATTCTGAAATATACATAACATAATGACAATGTTGTTTTATACAACTAAAATTATGAGCCAATTTTTTTTTTTTTTTTTTTTTTTTTTTTTTTTTTTTTTTTTTTTTTTTTTTTTTTTTTTTTTTTTTTTTTTTTTTTTTTTAATTATACTATACTACTTATTAATCAACTATGTACAATAATTGGTTATTTGTTTCGTTTTATCACTTTCAGCGCAACATCGGAACAATAGCTTAAAAATTTATCTCTTATCGACTTATTTTCTATAATTTCATTTAGTTTATCCTTTGTAATATTTACATCTATTCCTGATTCTGCCTCGTATCGCTCTTTTTCATATGCAGGGCATTCTGTAAGAATGTGCACCACACTTTCCTCCACCTCTGGGTCACAAGCACATGACGGGCTCGCCTTACATTTAAAGCGGTACAAATATTCGGCGAACCCGCCATGCCCTGTTAAAATTTGCACTATTACGGGGGTCAACTTCGTTTTCCGCACCACTGGGTACGCTTTGATAGCGTCTGGAAAAAATAGTTTTGTTGTTTTTGCCGTTGACCCCTCTTTGTATCTTCGGTTCCATTCGTCAAGTGCGTCTATACGAATTTGGCTCTTGACGAATGAAACCGGACACTTATCGTAACTAGATCTAGTTTTGCCCAGTGCGGCACTCTTAGCTAGTTCGTCGGCCCTCTCATTCCCCTCCAAACCTGCATGAGCCTTTACCCAAAATAGGCTGATATTATTGCCTAACGTCTGGGCCCGCCTTATATTAGCTCTTGCTTGTAGCGCTAGGGAGTGGAGGGAATTTCCGCCGGCGACTGTTTCGAGGGCCGACTTCGAATCACTATAGATGTTACAGCTTTGAGCTCCGCTTTGGGCAGCCTTTTCCGTAGCCGTTTCTAGGGCGAGTAGTTCAGCCTGGTAGACCGTGCACATCGGTTCCAGCTTTAGCTTTTTCGTGCCTATTTCCTTCCCATCTCTCCATATGCTGATAGCCGCCCCTACCCCTCCATCATGTTTACTACCATCCGTGTATATTTCCAATTCTGCTTTTCCCTTATACTGCTCCAATTGTGCACTGTCTTCCAGGCATTTGAACCCTATTTTCGTTTCCTCAGCTGGGTGTGGGATTTCTTTATAATCAGTAGGCGTCTCTACGTCCCTGTCCCCTACCATCTGCCGTGACTTCCCTTTTCTTACTTCATAGAGGATGGCCGCTTCCCTAATCCTTATATCCAGAGGAAGTAGCCCGGCCAACAGAAGACCAGAGTTTAGCGAGACTGTTCTGTACGCCTTAATGATTTTTTGCATGAATCCGCGTTGCACTATGTTAAGTTGCTTCTGGACCCCCAGTTTCATTGTAGCCGCGGCCCAAACGCTCGAAGCATACATAATGATAGGTTCAACTACTGCCATGTATATGGTTCTTACGATCTCCGGTCCCAAGCCCCAACTTATTTTTGCTGCTCTAGATAACTGTTTATATATATTCATCGCTTTGCGACAGACGTTTACAACGTGCGCGTTGAAGGTGAGTTTGTTATCTAGAGTCAGCCCTAGGATCTTCATTTCCCGAGACAGTTCGATGGCGATCCCGCCCATGCTCAGCCGTGGGAGATCAAATTTCATCTTATTTGTCAACACCATGGCTTTCGTTTTTAACGGTGAGAATTTTAACTTATTTTTGATCCCCCACTTCCGAACATGTTCGAGAGCGCCATTCGCCCGCTCCTGAATTTCCCTGGCGTTGTTTCCGGAGAACACAAGAACCACATCATCCGCAAAAGCTTGACAGTAGTCTCCCCTATCCTCCAGCTGTTTGAGCAGAGGGTCCAGAAGCAAATTCCAGAATGTGGGACCTCCTATCGACCCTTGGACGCAGCCTTTCGAGGTTTCGCTGGCACACTCGGCTCCGGCATACCTGACTCGCACTCTTCTGTTTGACAGGTAGCTGTCGACTATCTGTCGTAAATTTATTGGACAGTTTGTCTCTGCCAGTCTACACTGTATCGCAGGCCACCACGCGCTATCAAAGGCTCCCTCTATGTCGAGGGATACCATTGTCACTAGTTTTTTGGCTTTTATTTCCTCTTTCAGGTGTTGAGTTAAGACATAGAGAGAGTCCTCTGTACTGCGCTGTGGTGTGAACCCGTATTGACGCTGGCTCATGCCTGGCAGAATGTGCCACCGAATCCTGACTACCAACATCTTTTCTAATATTTTTCCTAGCACCGATAGGAGCCCGATTGGTCTGTACGACTTTGGGTTGGCGTAGTCCTCCTTCCCAGGTTTACGGAGTACTATTACTATCGCCTCCTTCCACAAGGCTGGGAAGTGTGCGAGGCTTAGACACTTATTATATAGTGCGAGAAAGAGATTTGGATTGTTGGCTATGGCCGCCCCGCAAATATCTGCGGTGAAACCGTCGAGTCCCGGCGCCTTCTTCGGATTGAAGCTTGATACAGTCCGTTCTAGTTCCTCCATCGTGAACGGTGGGTCAGTTGTTCGCCCGTTTTGATCAGAATTTATCTTTTTTGCGCTATCTCGAATTTTGGAATGCTCTGTATCATCTTCATCCGGTTCATCTTTTGGATAGAAGGTTTTTGCCAACAGACTCGCCGATTCCACCCCAGTGAGAACCTTTCCATTTTGGACCAACGGAACGTCTTCCTCCCTTTCCGTAGTTCTACCGATGACCCTATAAATGCCTTCCCACATGGTTTCTTTTTCTTGCCTACTACAGAATTCCTTCCAGCTGGTCGTTCTAGCCTTTTCCACTTCTAGTTTGTATTCCTCCTTCGCCTGTAAATATTGGTCGACCACATATGCCCGACGGACTGGCGCTGCGCACGATATTCTGTGCTTCTTTTTGGAGAGCTCTTTTCTCATTTGGTCTAACTCTTTCGTCCACCAAGGCAACCCCACTCGCCCCCCATTCGGGACGGTTTTGGGAATAGACACTTCACAAGCTTTTTCCATTGTATTCACAATCCTTTCTACCATTTTGTCCAGATCTATTTTTGTCTCTATCTCCTCTATTTTCTTTACGCTTATTTCTTGTGTTTCCCATTGCTGATTCAACTGTTCCCTAAACTGATCCCAGTGAGCTTTTTTGGTGTTATACTTCCTCGTTGTTCTTTTTATGTCTATTCCCTTAGCCTTTCCCAAATTTAGATCGAGTAGAATCGCCCGATGATCCGATACAGTGACGTCCGCGTCGACTCTCCAGTTTTCTACGTGGCCAAGCATTGCCGTCGAACATGTCGTGATATCGACGTGGCTCCTAAACTGCTTTCCACCGCGAATAGTGTCGAATGTTGGCTCTATCCCTTTGTTCAGAATCTGTAGATTCATTTCCTCCAATGCTGCCGCCAATTCTTCACCCCTATGGTCAACTCGCACGCTTCCCCACCACGGATTCCAGGCATTGACATCGCCTCCGATCAACAACATTTCAGTACCGATCTCCGCTGTTATTTTTGTCAGCCGTTGAATGTTGGGTTCGATCGGTTCACGACCGTCGAAGTACATCGACACCACTCCTATTTCCCATGCCGAGGTTCTCAGTTTAGCTACAGCAAAGTCGGGTGTTGTCAAATTCGGGTACTGGATGATGTCAACGTCCCTATCGAATACCGCGATGGCTGCCCGGTTAACTTCTGCCTGGTTGGAAGTATGCTGCACCACTCTCATCCCTTGACTGGCCTTCATTCTCTTTATGTTTGCGGTGTACGGCTCCTGTAGGAGTGCAAAGGCAAGTTTCTTGTTTTGTGCCTCCAATACAAATTCATTGGTGGCTAATCGACATTTTTGGAGATTGGCTTGTAGGATTTTATATCGGTGCTCCGCTTGAACAACTTTAGCAATATGCTACAGCCGCTCGGGCTATAGCATCCCATCGCCTTCTGATTGGGCACTCGGCGTTGAACGCGTCATGCTCTTTGTTAGCCATTTTTGCGAGCGAGCAATTCCTACACGTGGGTGCCGTGCCCATAATCCGTTCAGGGCATTCGGCTCTGAGGTGTGGGCCTCCGCAATGACCGCAAAGGTCGGCCTCCTCTTTGCACAGCCGCCTACCGTGTCCGTAACCCATGCACCGACTGCACTGCACCAACGGTGATCGGTCCTCGACTCTGACTGTTTGCATGTCAATGCGAATTCTACCCGCCTCTAATGCCCTTCTCCAAATTACGGGCGCGACACTCAGGATTACGTTGCTGCAGTGAGGGTTCCTTACTTTTTGGCGGTAACGAACTACCACTCTGGAATCCTCCTCGTGGAGGCCCTGGAAAACATCCCTGTTCTGATTTCTCAGGGCTTTCAGGATGCCCTCGTCGGTGTTAACATTAAAGACACCCCTTAGCAACAGCAGTGGGTCTTTGTTTTTCACCTCCTCGACGACAAAAGACTCTCCTTCGTTACATAGCCTATTTTTAAGTTTTTCCCTGTCTTCCTTGCTTCCTACTCCTATCACCACTTTGCGGTCTTTCGCTTTACGGACCCTCTTCACTTCTATCCACCCTTCCTTCGCGTCGACCGTCTTCCTGATTCTCTCCAAGACACTCTCCCCTGTTTCCTGTTCGTCTTTCGACGCGACGACTATGGAGTGGAGAGTTTCTCTCACCTCCACATTCCCTACTTGCGAGGCAGGTTTTCCTGCGACTGCACTCGCGTACGTCATTGTCGTCGCTGTCGCTTTCTCTAGTGCTTCTTTGTGTTTGGTCATTTCCTCTCTTAACTCGGATATGGTTTTACTATTTTCTTGGATTAGTTTAGTGTGCTGTTCCATATGTTTCAAGTATGCGTCCAAGTTCACGTTGGGGCCACAACCACCGCGGGAGGGCAACTCTGTTTCAACTGGAGCGGCAGTCTGCGTGAAGCGCTGGAAGTTCCGCAAGGCCCCGCATGTACAGCTTTTCCTAGCCCTACCAGCAAATTTGTCCGTTTTGGCATCAATATTGGCCAGGAGTTGTACTACGTCCTGTCTCTGCTTTTTTGTTACGCTTCTACTGGCGCCTAACAATCCGGTTGCTTCCCTCACTATTGCTTTAATCGAGTTTTTGAATTTCTCGATGGGTTCTTCGTCGGCTTTGGCTATTTCGTAGCAGGAGGCATCCGTTCTCAAACTAGGGGCATCACAAGCTGACCGCCTGCCGGAGGTCTCTATGGACAGGCTGGATGCAACGCCACCCGGCTGTGAGTCGGGGCTCTCTTCGCTAGGAGCCGGGACGGGAACCACGCCACCCGGTTGTTGGTTGGCGATTTCGTCGAGAGATTGACTGTAGACTAGTGCAGCCATCCCCTGGGAAGAATCAAACGATATGTCCACAGGGATCGCTTCCATGATGTGTGGTGACGTGACTGCGAAGTCTGTTTGCAGGGCCGCTTCTATTGAGCCACTTAGTCCGTTAGGTGATCTGGACCTGTTTAGATTTGGCGTGGGCGGTGGTGTGCGAATGATAGGCATGTTTGTGTATTACCGGACAATTTATATATATACAATGTAAATAAAATTAAATTTATTATCGAGAAAACCTAGAAATATCGATATGAGCTTAAATACAAAAAATACTAAAAATTTAGAAAAAATAATTTTTTGATATGCAAAAAGTTGATATACCAAAGCGATTACTGGGAGGGTGGGGGGGCAAATTTTTCAGGTTCCTGTCGTCGGATCCCGGCGAAAGTGGTGTCGTCGGACGCGGCTCGACGAGACGGATAAGAAAAGGTAAGAAAATGAAAATGCGTAGAAGAAAATTCGGAAAATATGAGGAAAAAACAGAAATTTTAAGACAAAAACCGAAAAATTCGTGCGGATAAGGGTCGCTGAGACGCCGAATGCGCCTCGGAAAACTCGGGGTGACGGAATGAATAAGAAAAATGCAAATTAAGAAGTGTCAGATGCTCCGAAGTACCGTAGTAGCTCCGTAGCAGGGGTCTACGAGAAAATTAGTATGGAGAAATCTACAAAGGCAAAAACTAAGTGAAAAACGTGAGAAAAACAGGTGGATTTGTTATATTAAGTGCTTCCTAGTGATAAGCAAGGGATACGATGAAGATTTAGTGGAGTTTAGAGAACTTTAGAGCTATGAAATATCGTGGTGAACGATAGCTTAGGTGGATTTTTGACTATGGAGATGTAAAAATTTCAAATTTTTCAGGTTCCTGTCGTCGGATCCCGGCGAAAGTGGTGTCGTCGGACGCGGCTCGACGAGACGGATAAGAAAAGGTAAGAAAATGAAAATGCGTAGAAGAAAATTCGGAAAATATGAGGAAAAAACAGAAATTTTAAGACAAAAACCGAAAAATTCGTGCGGATAAGGGTCGCTGAGACGCCGAATGCGCCTCGGAAAACTCGGGGTGACGGAATGAATAAGAAAAATGCAAATTAAGAAGTGTCAGATGCTCCGAAGTACCGTAGTAGCTCCGTAGCAGGGGTCTACGAGAAAATTAGTATGGAGAAATCTACAAAGGCAAAAACTAAGTGAAAAACGTGAGAAAAACAGGTGGATTTGTTATATTAAGTGCTTCCTAGTGATAAGCAAGGGATACGATGAAGATTTAGTGGAGTTTAGAGAACTTTAGAGCTATGAAATATCGTGGTGAACGATAGCTTAGGTGGATTTTTGACTATGGAGATGTAAAAATTTCAAATTTTTCAGGTTCCTGTCGTCGGATCCCGGCGAAAGTGGTGTCGTCGGACGCGGCTCGACGAGACGGATAAGAAAAGGTAAGAAAATGAAAATGCGTAGAAGAAAATTCGGAAAATATGAGGAAAAAACAGAAATTTTAAGACAAAAACCGAAAAATTCGTGCGGATAAGGGTCGCTGAGACGCCGAATGCGCCTCGGAAAACTCGGGGTGACGGAATGAATAAGAAAAATGCAAATTAAGAAGTGTCAGATGCTCCGAAGTACCGTAGTAGCTCCGTAGCAGGGGTCTACGAGAAAATTAGTATGGAGAAATCTACAAAGGCAAAAACTAAGTGAAAAACGTGAGAAAAACAGGTGGATTTGTTATATTAAGTGCTTCCTAGTGATAAGCAAGGGATACGATGAAGATTTAGTGGAGTTTAGAGAACTTTAGAGCTATGAAATATCGTGGTGAACGATAGCTTAGGTGGATTTTTGACTATGGAGATGTAAAAATTTCAAATTTTTCAGGTTCCTGTCGTCGGATCCCGGCGAAAGTGGTGTCGTCGGACGCGGCTCGACGAGACGGATAAGAAAAGGTAAGAAAATGAAAATGCGTAGAAGAAAATTCGGAAAATATGAGGAAAAAACAGAAATTTTAAGACAAAAACCGAAAAATTCGTGCGGATAAGGGTCGCTGAGACGCCGAATGCGCCTCGGAAAACTCGGGGTGACGGAATGAATAAGAAAAATGCAAATTAAGAAGTGTCAGATGCTCCGAAGTACCGTAGTAGCTCCGTAGCAGGGGTCTACGAGAAAATTAGTATGGAGAAATCTACAAAGGCAAAAACTAAGTGAAAAACGTGAGAAAAACAGGTGGATTTGTTATATTAAGTGCTTCCTAGTGATAAGCAAGGGATACGATGAAGATTTAGTGGAGTTTAGAGAACTTTAGAGCTATGAAATATCGTGGTGAACGATAGCTTAGGTGGATTTTTGACTATGGAGATGTAAAAATTTCAAATTTTTCAGGTTCCTGTCGTCGGATCCCGGCGAAAGTGGTGTCGTCGGACGCGGCTCGACGAGACGGATAAGAAAAGGTAAGAAAATGAAAATGCGTAGAAGAAAATTCGGAAAATATGAGGAAAAAACAGAAATTTTAAGACAAAAACCGAAAAATTCGTGCGGATAAGGGTCGCTGAGACGCCGAATGCGCCTCGGAAAACTCGGGGTGACGGAATGAATAAGAAAAATGCAAATTAAGAAGTGTCAGATGCTCCGAAGTACCGTAGTAGCTCCGTAGCAGGGGTCTACGAGAAAATTAGTATGGAGAAATCTACAAAGGCAAAAACTAAGTGAAAAACGTGAGAAAAACAGGTGGATTTGTTATATTAAGTGCTTCCTAGTGATAAGCAAGGGATACGATGAAGATTTAGTGGAGTTTAGAGAACTTTAGAGCTATGAAATATCGTGGTGAACGATAGCTTAGGTGGATTTTTGACTATGGAGATGTAAAAATTTCAAATTTTTCAGGTTCCTGTCGTCGGATCCCGGCGAAAGTGGTGTCGTCGGACGCGGCTCGACGAGACGGATAAGAAAAGGTAAGAAAATGAAAATGCGTAGAAGAAAATTCGGAAAATATGAGGAAAAAACAGAAATTTTAAGACAAAAACCGAAAAATTCGTGCGGATAAGGGTCGCTGAGACGCCGAATGCGCCTCGGAAAACTCGGGGTGACGGAATGAATAAGAAAAATGCAAATTAAGAAGTGTCAGATGCTCCGAAGTACCGTAGTAGCTCCGTAGCAGGGGTCTACGAGAAAATTAGTATGGAGAAATCTACAAAGGCAAAAACTAAGTGAAAAACGTGAGAAAAACAGGTGGATTTGTTATATTAAGTGCTTCCTAGTGATAAGCAAGGGATACGATGAAGATTTAGTGGAGTTTAGAGAACTTTAGAGCTATGAAATATCGTGGTGAACGATAGCTTAGGTGGATTTTTGACTATGGAGATGTAAAAATTTCAAATTTTTCAGGTTCCTGTCGTCGGATCCCGGCGAAAGTGGTGTCGTCGGACGCGGCTCGACGAGACGGATAAGAAAAGGTAAGAAAATGAAAATGCGTAGAAGAAAATTCGGAAAATATGAGGAAAAAACAGAAATTTTAAGACAAAAACCGAAAAATTCGTGCGGATAAGGGTCGCTGAGACGCCGAATGCGCCTCGGAAAACTCGGGGTGACGGAATGAATAAGAAAAATGCAAATTAAGAAGTGTCAGATGCTCCGAAGTACCGTAGTAGCTCCGTAGCAGGGGTCTACGAGAAAATTAGTATGGAGAAATCTACAAAGGCAAAAACTAAGTGAAAAACGTGAGAAAAACAGGTGGATTTGTTATATTAAGTGCTTCCTAGTGATAAGCAAGGGATACGATGAAGATTTAGTGGAGTTTAGAGAACTTTAGAGCTATGAAATATCGTGGTGAACGATAGCTTAGGTGGATTTTTGACTATGGAGATGTAAAAATTTCAAATTTTTCAGGTTCCTGTCGTCGGATCCCGGCGAAAGTGGTGTCGTCGGACGCGGCTCGACGAGACGGATAAGAAAAGGTAAGAAAATGAAAATGCGTAGAAGAAAATTCGGAAAATATGAGGAAAAAACAGAAATTTTAAGACAAAAACCGAAAAATTCGTGCGGATAAGGGTCGCTGAGACGCCGAATGCGCCTCGGAAAACTCGGGGTGACGGAATGAATAAGAAAAATGCAAATTAAGAAGTGTCAGATGCTCCGAAGTACCGTAGTAGCTCCGTAGCAGGGGTCTACGAGAAAATTAGTATGGAGAAATCTACAAAGGCAAAAACTAAGTGAAAAACGTGAGAAAAACAGGTGGATTTGTTATATTAAGTGCTTCCTAGTGATAAGCAAGGGATACGATGAAGATTTAGTGGAGTTTAGAGAACTTTAGAGCTATGAAATATCGTGGTGAACGATAGCTTAGGTGGATTTTTGACTATGGAGATGTAAAAATTTCAAATTTTTCAGGTTCCTGTCGTCGGATCCCGGCGAAAGTGGTGTCGTCGGACGCGGCTCGACGAGACGGATAAGAAAAGGTAAGAAAATGAAAATGCGTAGAAGAAAATTCGGAAAATATGAGGAAAAAACAGAAATTTTAAGACAAAAACCGAAAAATTCGTGCGGATAAGGGTCGCTGAGACGCCGAATGCGCCTCGGAAAACTCGGGGTGACGGAATGAATAAGAAAAATGCAAATTAAGAAGTGTCAGATGCTCCGAAGTACCGTAGTAGCTCCGTAGCAGGGGTCTACGAGAAAATTAGTATGGAGAAATCTACAAAGGCAAAAACTAAGTGAAAAACGTGAGAAAAACAGGTGGATTTGTTATATTAAGTGCTTCCTAGTGATAAGCAAGGGATACGATGAAGATTTAGTGGAGTTTAGAGAACTTTAGAGCTATGAAATATCGTGGTGAACGATAGCTTAGGTGGATTTTTGACTATGGAGATGTAAAAATTTCAAATTTTTCAGGTTCCTGTCGTCGGATCCCGGCGAAAGTGGTGTCGTCGGACGCGGCTCGACGAGACGGATAAGAAAAGGTAAGAAAATGAAAATGCGTAGAAGAAAATTCGGAAAATATGAGGAAAAAACAGAAATTTTAAGACAAAAACCGAAAAATTCGTGCGGATAAGGGTCGCTGAGACGCCGAATGCGCCTCGGAAAACTCGGGGTGACGGAATGAATAAGAAAAATGCAAATTAAGAAGTGTCAGATGCTCCGAAGTACCGTAGTAGCTCCGTAGCAGGGGTCTACGAGAAAATTAGTATGGAGAAATCTACAAAGGCAAAAACTAAGTGAAAAACGTGAGAAAAACAGGTGGATTTGTTATATTAAGTGCTTCCTAGTGATAAGCAAGGGATACGATGAAGATTTAGTGGAGTTTAGAGAACTTTAGAGCTATGAAATATCGTGGTGAACGATAGCTTAGGTGGATTTTTGACTATGGAGATGTAAAAATTTCAAATTTTTCAGGTTCCTGTCGTCGGATCCCGGCGAAAGTGGTGTCGTCGGACGCGGCTCGACGAGACGGATAAGAAAAGGTAAGAAAATGAAAATGCGTAGAAGAAAATTCGGAAAATATGAGGAAAAAACAGAAATTTTAAGACAAAAACCGAAAAATTCGTGCGGATAAGGGTCGCTGAGACGCCGAATGCGCCTCGGAAAACTCGGGGTGACGGAATGAATAAGAAAAATGCAAATTAAGAAGTGTCAGATGCTCCGAAGTACCGTAGTAGCTCCGTAGCAGGGGTCTACGAGAAAATTAGTATGGAGAAATCTACAAAGGCAAAAACTAAGTGAAAAACGTGAGAAAAACAGGTGGATTTGTTATATTAAGTGCTTCCTAGTGATAAGCAAGGGATACGATGAAGATTTAGTGGAGTTTAGAGAACTTTAGAGCTATGAAATATCGTGGTGAACGATAGCTTAGGTGGATTTTTGACTATGGAGATGTAAAAATTTCAAATTTTTCAGGTTCCTGTCGTCGGATCCCGGCGAAAGTGGTGTCGTCGGACGCGGCTCGACGAGACGGATAAGAAAAGGTAAGAAAATGAAAATGCGTAGAAGAAAATTCGGAAAATATGAGGAAAAAACAGAAATTTTAAGACAAAAACCGAAAAATTCGTGCGGATAAGGGTCGCTGAGACGCCGAATGCGCCTCGGAAAACTCGGGGTGACGGAATGAATAAGAAAAATGCAAATTAAGAAGTGTCAGATGCTCCGAAGTACCGTAGTAGCTCCGTAGCAGGGGTCTACGAGAAAATTAGTATGGAGAAATCTACAAAGGCAAAAACTAAGTGAAAAACGTGAGAAAAACAGGTGGATTTGTTATATTAAGTGCTTCCTAGTGATAAGCAAGGGATACGATGAAGATTTAGTGGAGTTTAGAGAACTTTAGAGCTATGAAATATCGTGGTGAACGATAGCTTAGGTGGATTTTTGACTATGGAGATGTAAAAATTTCAAATTTTTCAGGTTCCTGTCGTCGGATCCCGGCGAAAGTGGTGTCGTCGGACGCGGCTCGACGAGACGGATAAGAAAAGGTAAGAAAATGAAAATGCGTAGAAGAAAATTCGGAAAATATGAGGAAAAAACAGAAATTTTAAGACAAAAACCGAAAAATTCGTGCGGATAAGGGTCGCTGAGACGCCGAATGCGCCTCGGAAAACTCGGGGTGACGGAATGAATAAGAAAAATGCAAATTAAGAAGTGTCAGATGCTCCGAAGTACCGTAGTAGCTCCGTAGCAGGGGTCTACGAGAAAATTAGTATGGAGAAATCTACAAAGGCAAAAACTAAGTGAAAAACGTGAGAAAAACAGGTGGATTTGTTATATTAAGTGCTTCCTAGTGATAAGCAAGGGATACGATGAAGATTTAGTGGAGTTTAGAGAACTTTAGAGCTATGAAATATCGTGGTGAACGATAGCTTAGGTGGATTTTTGACTATGGAGATGTAAAAATTTCAAATTTTTCAGGTTCCTGTCGTCGGATCCCGGCGAAAGTGGTGTCGTCGGACGCGGCTCGACGAGACGGATAAGAAAAGGTAAGAAAATGAAAATGCGTAGAAGAAAATTCGGAAAATATGAGGAAAAAACAGAAATTTTAAGACAAAAACCGAAAAATTCGTGCGGATAAGGGTCGCTGAGACGCCGAATGCGCCTCGGAAAACTCGGGGTGACGGAATGAATAAGAAAAATGCAAATTAAGAAGTGTCAGATGCTCCGAAGTACCGTAGTAGCTCCGTAGCAGGGGTCTACGAGAAAATTAGTATGGAGAAATCTACAAAGGCAAAAACTAAGTGAAAAACGTGAGAAAAACAGGTGGATTTGTTATATTAAGTGCTTCCTAGTGATAAGCAAGGGATACGATGAAGATTTAGTGGAGTTTAGAGAACTTTAGAGCTATGAAATATCGTGGTGAACGATAGCTTAGGTGGATTTTTGACTATGGAGATGTAAAAATTTCAAATTTTTCAGGTTCCTGTCGTCGGATCCCGGCGAAAGTGGTGTCGTCGGACGCGGCTCGACGAGACGGATAAGAAAAGGTAAGAAAATGAAAATGCGTAGAAGAAAATTCGGAAAATATGAGGAAAAAACAGAAATTTTAAGACAAAAACCGAAAAATTCGTGCGGATAAGGGTCGCTGAGACGCCGAATGCGCCTCGGAAAACTCGGGGTGACGGAATGAATAAGAAAAATGCAAATTAAGAAGTGTCAGATGCTCCGAAGTACCGTAGTAGCTCCGTAGCAGGGGTCTACGAGAAAATTAGTATGGAGAAATCTACAAAGGCAAAAACTAAGTGAAAAACGTGAGAAAAACAGGTGGATTTGTTATATTAAGTGCTTCCTAGTGATAAGCAAGGGATACGATGAAGATTTAGTGGAGTTTAGAGAACTTTAGAGCTATGAAATATCGTGGTGAACGATAGCTTAGGTGGATTTTTGACTATGGAGATGTAAAAATTTCAAATTTTTCAGGTTCCTGTCGTCGGATCCCGGCGAAAGTGGTGTCGTCGGACGCGGCTCGACGAGACGGATAAGAAAAGGTAAGAAAATGAAAATGCGTAGAAGAAAATTCGGAAAATATGAGGAAAAAACAGAAATTTTAAGACAAAAACCGAAAAATTCGTGCGGATAAGGGTCGCTGAGACGCCGAATGCGCCTCGGAAAACTCGGGGTGACGGAATGAATAAGAAAAATGCAAATTAAGAAGTGTCAGATGCTCCGAAGTACCGTAGTAGCTCCGTAGCAGGGGTCTACGAGAAAATTAGTATGGAGAAATCTACAAAGGCAAAAACTAAGTGAAAAACGTGAGAAAAACAGGTGGATTTGTTATATTAAGTGCTTCCTAGTGATAAGCAAGGGATACGATGAAGATTTAGTGGAGTTTAGAGAACTTTAGAGCTATGAAATATCGTGGTGAACGATAGCTTAGGTGGATTTTTGACTATGGAGATGTAAAAATTTCAAATTTTTCAGGTTCCTGTCGTCGGATCCCGGCGAAAGTGGTGTCGTCGGACGCGGCTCGACGAGACGGATAAGAAAAGGTAAGAAAATGAAAATGCGTAGAAGAAAATTCGGAAAATATGAGGAAAAAACAGAAATTTTAAGACAAAAACCGAAAAATTCGTGCGGATAAGGGTCGCTGAGACGCCGAATGCGCCTCGGAAAACTCGGGGTGACGGAATGAATAAGAAAAATGCAAATTAAGAAGTGTCAGATGCTCCGAAGTACCGTAGTAGCTCCGTAGCAGGGGTCTACGAGAAAATTAGTATGGAGAAATCTACAAAGGCAAAAACTAAGTGAAAAACGTGAGAAAAACAGGTGGATTTGTTATATTAAGTGCTTCCTAGTGATAAGCAAGGGATACGATGAAGATTTAGTGGAGTTTAGAGAACTTTAGAGCTATGAAATATCGTGGTGAACGATAGCTTAGGTGGATTTTTGACTATGGAGATGTAAAAATTTCAAATTTTTCAGGTTCCTGTCGTCGGATCCCGGCGAAAGTGGTGTCGTCGGACGCGGCTCGACGAGACGGATAAGAAAAGGTAAGAAAATGAAAATGCGTAGAAGAAAATTCGGAAAATATGAGGAAAAAACAGAAATTTTAAGACAAAAACCGAAAAATTCGTGCGGATAAGGGTCGCTGAGACGCCGAATGCGCCTCGGAAAACTCGGGGTGACGGAATGAATAAGAAAAATGCAAATTAAGAAGTGTCAGATGCTCCGAAGTACCGTAGTAGCTCCGTAGCAGGGGTCTACGAGAAAATTAGTATGGAGAAATCTACAAAGGCAAAAACTAAGTGAAAAACGTGAGAAAAACAGGTGGATTTGTTATATTAAGTGCTTCCTAGTGATAAGCAAGGGATACGATGAAGATTTAGTGGAGTTTAGAGAACTTTAGAGCTATGAAATATCGTGGTGAACGATAGCTTAGGTGGATTTTTGACTATGGAGATGTAAAAATTTCAAATTTTTCAGGTTCCTGTCGTCGGATCCCGGCGAAAGTGGTGTCGTCGGACGCGGCTCGACGAGACGGATAAGAAAAGGTAAGAAAATGAAAATGCGTAGAAGAAAATTCGGAAAATATGAGGAAAAAACAGAAATTTTAAGACAAAAACCGAAAAATTCGTGCGGATAAGGGTCGCTGAGACGCCGAATGCGCCTCGGAAAACTCGGGGTGACGGAATGAATAAGAAAAATGCAAATTAAGAAGTGTCAGATGCTCCGAAGTACCGTAGTAGCTCCGTAGCAGGGGTCTACGAGAAAATTAGTATGGAGAAATCTACAAAGGCAAAAACTAAGTGAAAAACGTGAGAAAAACAGGTGGATTTGTTATATTAAGTGCTTCCTAGTGATAAGCAAGGGATACGATGAAGATTTAGTGGAGTTTAGAGAACTTTAGAGCTATGAAATATCGTGGTGAACGATAGCTTAGGTGGATTTTTGACTATGGAGATGTAAAAATTTCAAATTTTTCAGGTTCCTGTCGTCGGATCCCGGCGAAAGTGGTGTCGTCGGACGCGGCTCGACGAGACGGATAAGAAAAGGTAAGAAAATGAAAATGCGTAGAAGAAAATTCGGAAAATATGAGGAAAAAACAGAAATTTTAAGACAAAAACCGAAAAATTCGTGCGGATAAGGGTCGCTGAGACGCCGAATGCGCCTCGGAAAACTCGGGGTGACGGAATGAATAAGAAAAATGCAAATTAAGAAGTGTCAGATGCTCCGAAGTACCGTAGTAGCTCCGTAGCAGGGGTCTACGAGAAAATTAGTATGGAGAAATCTACAAAGGCAAAAACTAAGTGAAAAACGTGAGAA
Organism: Euzophera pinguis; assembly: GCA_947363495.1. Taxonomy (NCBI): domain Eukaryota; kingdom Metazoa; phylum Arthropoda; class Insecta; order Lepidoptera; family Pyralidae; genus Euzophera; species Euzophera pinguis. The sequence continues at coordinate 15,087,271 of OX376173.1, forward strand.
AAACAGGTGGATTTGTTATATTAAGTGCTTCCTAGTGATAAGCAAGGGATACGATGAAGATTTAGTGGAGTTTAGAGAACTTTAGAGCTATGAAATATCGTGTGTGAACGATAGCTTAGGTGGATTTTTGACTATGGAGATGTAAAAATTTCAAATTTTTCAGGTTCCTGTCGTCGGATCCCGGCGAAAGTGGTGTCGTCGGACGCGGCTCGACGAGACGGATAAGAAAAGGTAAGAAAATGAAAATGCGTAGAAGAAAATTCGGAAAATATGAGGAAAAAACAGAAATTTTAAGACAAAAACCGAAAAATTCGTGCGGATAAGGGTCGCTGAGACGCCGAATGCGCCTCGGAAAACTCGGGGTGACGGAATGAATAAGAAAAATGCAAATTAAGAAGTGTCAGATGCTCCGAAGTACCGTAGTAGCTCCGTAGCAGGGGTCTACGAGAAAATTAGTATGGAGAAATCTACAAAGGCAAAAACTAAGTGAAAAACGTGAGAAAAACAGGTGGATTTGTTATATTAAGTGCTTCCTAGTGATAAGCAAGGGATACGATGAAGATTTAGTGGAGTTTAGAGAACTTTAGAGCTATGAAATATCGTGGTGAACGATAGCTTAGGTGGATTTTTGACTATGGAGATGTAAAAATTTCAAATTTTTCAGGTTCCTGTCGTCGGATCCCGGCGAAAGTGGTGTCGTCGGACGCGGCTCGACGAGACGGATAAGAAAAGGTAAGAAAATGAAAATGCGTAGAAGAAAATTCGGAAAATATGAGGAAAAAACAGAAATTTTAAGACAAAAACCGAAAAATTCGTGCGGATAAGGGTCGCTGAGACGCCGAATGCGCCTCGGAAAACTCGGGGTGACGGAATGAATAAGAAAAATGCAAATTAAGAAGTGTCAGATGCTCCGAAGTACCGTAGTAGCTCCGTAGCAGGGGTCTACGAGAAAATTAGTATGGAGAAATCTACAAAGGCAAAAACTAAGTGAAAAACGTGAGAAAAACAGGTGGATTTGTTATATTAAGTGCTTCCTAGTGATAAGCAAGGGATACGATGAAGATTTAGTGGAGTTTAGAGAACTTTAGAGCTATGAAATATCGTGGTGAACGATAGCTTAGGTGGATTTTTGACTATGGAGATGTAAAAATTTCAAATTTTTCAGGTTCCTGTCGTCGGATCCCGGCGAAAGTGGTGTCGTCGGACGCGGCTCGACGAGACGGATAAGAAAAGGTAAGAAAATGAAAATGCGTAGAAGAAAATTCGGAAAATATGAGGAAAAAACAGAAATTTTAAGACAAAAACCGAAAAATTCGTGCGGATAAGGGTCGCTGAGACGCCGAATGCGCCTCGGAAAACTCGGGGTGACGGAATGAATAAGAAAAATGCAAATTAAGAAGTGTCAGATGCTCCGAAGTACCGTAGTAGCTCCGTAGCAGGGGTCTACGAGAAAATTAGTATGGAGAAATCTACAAAGGCAAAAACTAAGTGAAAAACGTGAGAAAAACAGGTGGATTTGTTATATTAAGTGCTTCCTAGTGATAAGCAAGGGATACGATGAAGATTTAGTGGAGTTTAGAGAACTTTAGAGCTATGAAATATCGTGGTGAACGATAGCTTAGGTGGATTTTTGACTATGGAGATGTAAAAATTTCAAATTTTTCAGGTTCCTGTCGTCGGATCCCGGCGAAAGTGGTGTCGTCGGACGCGGCTCGACGAGACGGATAAGAAAAGGTAAGAAAATGAAAATGCGTAGAAGAAAATTCGGAAAATATGAGGAAAAAACAGAAATTTTAAGACAAAAACCGAAAAATTCGTGCGGATAAGGGTCGCTGAGACGCCGAATGCGCCTCGGAAAACTCGGGGTGACGGAATGAATAAGAAAAATGCAAATTAAGAAGTGTCAGATGCTCCGAAGTACCGTAGTAGCTCCGTAGCAGGGGTCTACGAGAAAATTAGTATGGAGAAATCTACAAAGGCAAAAACTAAGTGAAAAACGTGAGAAAAACAGGTGGATTTGTTATATTAAGTGCTTCCTAGTGATAAGCAAGGGATACGATGAAGATTTAGTGGAGTTTAGAGAACTTTAGAGCTATGAAATATCGTGGTGAACGATAGCTTAGGTGGATTTTTGACTATGGAGATGTAAAAATTTCAAATTTTTCAGGTTCCTGTCGTCGGATCCCGGCGAAAGTGGTGTCGTCGGACGCGGCTCGACGAGACGGATAAGAAAAGGTAAGAAAATGAAAATGCGTAGAAGAAAATTCGGAAAATATGAGGAAAAAACAGAAATTTTAAGACAAAAACCGAAAAATTCGTGCGGATAAGGGTCGCTGAGACGCCGAATGCGCCTCGGAAAACTCGGGGTGACGGAATGAATAAGAAAAATGCAAATTAAGAAGTGTCAGATGCTCCGAAGTACCGTAGTAGCTCCGTAGCAGGGGTCTACGAGAAAATTAGTATGGAGAAATCTACAAAGGCAAAAACTAAGTGAAAAACGTGAGAAAAACAGGTGGATTTGTTATATTAAGTGCTTCCTAGTGATAAGCAAGGGATACGATGAAGATTTAGTGGAGTTTAGAGAACTTTAGAGCTATGAAATATCGTGGTGAACGATAGCTTAGGTGGATTTTTGACTATGGAGATGTAAAAATTTCAAATTTTTCAGGTTCCTGTCGTCGGATCCCGGCGAAAGTGGTGTCGTCGGACGCGGCTCGACGAGACGGATAAGAAAAGGTAAGAAAATGAAAATGCGTAGAAGAAAATTCGGAAAATATGAGGAAAAAACAGAAATTTTAAGACAAAAACCGAAAAATTCGTGCGGATAAGGGTCGCTGAGACGCCGAATGCGCCTCGGAAAACTCGGGGTGACGGAATGAATAAGAAAAATGCAAATTAAGAAGTGTCAGATGCTCCGAAGTACCGTAGTAGCTCCGTAGCAGGGGTCTACGAGAAAATTAGTATGGAGAAATCTACAAAGGCAAAAACTAAGTGAAAAACGTGAGAAAAACAGGTGGATTTGTTATATTAAGTGCTTCCTAGTGATAAGCAAGGGATACGATGAAGATTTAGTGGAGTTTAGAGAACTTTAGAGCTATGAAATATCGTGGTGAACGATAGCTTAGGTGGATTTTTGACTATGGAGATGTAAAAATTTCAAATTTTTCAGGTTCCTGTCGTCGGATCCCGGCGAAAGTGGTGTCGTCGGACGCGGCTCGACGAGACGGATAAGAAAAGGTAAGAAAATGAAAATGCGTAGAAGAAAATTCGGAAAATATGAGGAAAAAACAGAAATTTTAAGACAAAAACCGAAAAATTCGTGCGGATAAGGGTCGCTGAGACGCCGAATGCGCCTCGGAAAACTCGGGGTGACGGAATGAATAAGAAAAATGCAAATTAAGAAGTGTCAGATGCTCCGAAGTACCGTAGTAGCTCCGTAGCAGGGGTCTACGAGAAAATTAGTATGGAGAAATCTACAAAGGCAAAAACTAAGTGAAAAACGTGAGAAAAACAGGTGGATTTGTTATATTAAGTGCTTCCTAGTGATAAGCAAGGGATACGATGAAGATTTAGTGGAGTTTAGAGAACTTTAGAGCTATGAAATATCGTGGTGAACGATAGCTTAGGTGGATTTTTGACTATGGAGATGTAAAAATTTCAAATTTTTCAGGTTCCTGTCGTCGGATCCCGGCGAAAGTGGTGTCGTCGGACGCGGCTCGACGAGACGGATAAGAAAAGGTAAGAAAATGAAAATGCGTAGAAGAAAATTCGGAAAATATGAGGAAAAAACAGAAATTTTAAGACAAAAACCGAAAAATTCGTGCGGATAAGGGTCGCTGAGACGCCGAATGCGCCTCGGAAAACTCGGGGTGACGGAATGAATAAGAAAAATGCAAATTAAGAAGTGTCAGATGCTCCGAAGTACCGTAGTAGCTCCGTAGCAGGGGTCTACGAGAAAATTAGTATGGAGAAATCTACAAAGGCAAAAACTAAGTGAAAAACGTGAGAAAAACAGGTGGATTTGTTATATTAAGTGCTTCCTAGTGATAAGCAAGGGATACGATGAAGATTTAGTGGAGTTTAGAGAACTTTAGAGCTATGAAATATCGTGGTGAACGATAGCTTAGGTGGATTTTTGACTATGGAGATGTAAAAATTTCAAATTTTTCAGGTTCCTGTCGTCGGATCCCGGCGAAAGTGGTGTCGTCGGACGCGGCTCGACGAGACGGATAAGAAAAGGTAAGAAAATGAAAATGCGTAGAAGAAAATTCGGAAAATATGAGGAAAAAACAGAAATTTTAAGACAAAAACCGAAAAATTCGTGCGGATAAGGGTCGCTGAGACGCCGAATGCGCCTCGGAAAACTCGGGGTGACGGAATGAATAAGAAAAATGCAAATTAAGAAGTGTCAGATGCTCCGAAGTACCGTAGTAGCTCCGTAGCAGGGGTCTACGAGAAAATTAGTATGGAGAAATCTACAAAGGCAAAAACTAAGTGAAAAACGTGAGAAAAACAGGTGGATTTGTTATATTAAGTGCTTCCTAGTGATAAGCAAGGGATACGATGAAGATTTAGTGGAGTTTAGAGAACTTTAGAGCTATGAAATATCGTGGTGAACGATAGCTTAGGTGGATTTTTGACTATGGAGATGTAAAAATTTCAAATTTTTCAGGTTCCTGTCGTCGGATCCCGGCGAAAGTGGTGTCGTCGGACGCGGCTCGACGAGACGGATAAGAAAAGGTAAGAAAATGAAAATGCGTAGAAGAAAATTCGGAAAATATGAGGAAAAAACAGAAATTTTAAGACAAAAACCGAAAAATTCGTGCGGATAAGGGTCGCTGAGACGCCGAATGCGCCTCGGAAAACTCGGGGTGACGGAATGAATAAGAAAAATGCAAATTAAGAAGTGTCAGATGCTCCGAAGTACCGTAGTAGCTCCGTAGCAGGGGTCTACGAGAAAATTAGTATGGAGAAATCTACAAAGGCAAAAACTAAGTGAAAAACGTGAGAAAAACAGGTGGATTTGTTATATTAAGTGCTTCCTAGTGATAAGCAAGGGATACGATGAAGATTTAGTGGAGTTTAGAGAACTTTAGAGCTATGAAATATCGTGGTGAACGATAGCTTAGGTGGATTTTTGACTATGGAGATGTAAAAATTTCAAATTTTTCAGGTTCCTGTCGTCGGATCCCGGCGAAAGTGGTGTCGTCGGACGCGGCTCGACGAGACGGATAAGAAAAGGTAAGAAAATGAAAATGCGTAGAAGAAAATTCGGAAAATATGAGGAAAAAACAGAAATTTTAAGACAAAAACCGAAAAATTCGTGCGGATAAGGGTCGCTGAGACGCCGAATGCGCCTCGGAAAACTCGGGGTGACGGAATGAATAAGAAAAATGCAAATTAAGAAGTGTCAGATGCTCCGAAGTACCGTAGTAGCTCCGTAGCAGGGGTCTACGAGAAAATTAGTATGGAGAAATCTACAAAGGCAAAAACTAAGTGAAAAACGTGAGAAAAACAGGTGGATTTGTTATATTAAGTGCTTCCTAGTGATAAGCAAGGGATACGATGAAGATTTAGTGGAGTTTAGAGAACTTTAGAGCTATGAAATATCGTGGTGAACGATAGCTTAGGTGGATTTTTGACTATGGAGATGTAAAAATTTCAAATTTTTCAGGTTCCTGTCGTCGGATCCCGGCGAAAGTGGTGTCGTCGGACGCGGCTCGACGAGACGGATAAGAAAAGGTAAGAAAATGAAAATGCGTAGAAGAAAATTCGGAAAATATGAGGAAAAAACAGAAATTTTAAGACAAAAACCGAAAAATTCGTGCGGATAAGGGTCGCTGAGACGCCGAATGCGCCTCGGAAAACTCGGGGTGACGGAATGAATAAGAAAAATGCAAATTAAGAAGTGTCAGATGCTCCGAAGTACCGTAGTAGCTCCGTAGCAGGGGTCTACGAGAAAATTAGTATGGAGAAATCTACAAAGGCAAAAACTAAGTGAAAAACGTGAGAAAAACAGGTGGATTTGTTATATTAAGTGCTTCCTAGTGATAAGCAAGGGATACGATGAAGATTTAGTGGAGTTTAGAGAACTTTAGAGCTATGAAATATCGTGGTGAACGATAGCTTAGGTGGATTTTTGACTATGGAGATGTAAAAATTTCAAATTTTTCAGGTTCCTGTCGTCGGATCCCGGCGAAAGTGGTGTCGTCGGACGCGGCTCGACGAGACGGATAAGAAAAGGTAAGAAAATGAAAATGCGTAGAAGAAAATTCGGAAAATATGAGGAAAAAACAGAAATTTTAAGACAAAAACCGAAAAATTCGTGCGGATAAGGGTCGCTGAGACGCCGAATGCGCCTCGGAAAACTCGGGGTGACGGAATGAATAAGAAAAATGCAAATTAAGAAGTGTCAGATGCTCCGAAGTACCGTAGTAGCTCCGTAGCAGGGGTCTACGAGAAAATTAGTATGGAGAAATCTACAAAGGCAAAAACTAAGTGAAAAACGTGAGAAAAACAGGTGGATTTGTTATATTAAGTGCTTCCTAGTGATAAGCAAGGGATACGATGAAGATTTAGTGGAGTTTAGAGAACTTTAGAGCTATGAAATATCGTGGTGAACGATAGCTTAGGTGGATTTTTGACTATGGAGATGTAAAAATTTCAAATTTTTCAGGTTCCTGTCGTCGGATCCCGGCGAAAGTGGTGTCGTCGGACGCGGCTCGACGAGACGGATAAGAAAAGGTAAGAAAATGAAAATGCGTAGAAGAAAATTCGGAAAATATGAGGAAAAAACAGAAATTTTAAGACAAAAACCGAAAAATTCGTGCGGATAAGGGTCGCTGAGACGCCGAATGCGCCTCGGAAAACTCGGGGTGACGGAATGAATAAGAAAAATGCAAATTAAGAAGTGTCAGATGCTCCGAAGTACCGTAGTAGCTCCGTAGCAGGGGTCTACGAGAAAATTAGTATGGAGAAATCTACAAAGGCAAAAACTAAGTGAAAAACGTGAGAAAAACAGGTGGATTTGTTATATTAAGTGCTTCCTAGTGATAAGCAAGGGATACGATGAAGATTTAGTGGAGTTTAGAGAACTTTAGAGCTATGAAATATCGTGGTGAACGATAGCTTAGGTGGATTTTTGACTATGGAGATGTAAAAATTTCAAATTTTTCAGGTTCCTGTCGTCGGATCCCGGCGAAAGTGGTGTCGTCGGACGCGGCTCGACGAGACGGATAAGAAAAGGTAAGAAAATGAAAATGCGTAGAAGAAAATTCGGAAAATATGAGGAAAAAACAGAAATTTTAAGACAAAAACCGAAAAATTCGTGCGGATAAGGGTCGCTGAGACGCCGAATGCGCCTCGGAAAACTCGGGGTGACGGAATGAATAAGAAAAATGCAAATTAAGAAGTGTCAGATGCTCCGAAGTACCGTAGTAGCTCCGTAGCAGGGGTCTACGAGAAAATTAGTATGGAGAAATCTACAAAGGCAAAAACTAAGTGAAAAACGTGAGAAAAACAGGTGGATTTGTTATATTAAGTGCTTCCTAGTGATAAGCAAGGGATACGATGAAGATTTAGTGGAGTTTAGAGAACTTTAGAGCTATGAAATATCGTGGTGAACGATAGCTTAGGTGGATTTTTGACTATGGAGATGTAAAAATTTCAAATTTTTCAGGTTCCTGTCGTCGGATCCCGGCGAAAGTGGTGTCGTCGGACGCGGCTCGACGAGACGGATAAGAAAAGGTAAGAAAATGAAAATGCGTAGAAGAAAATTCGGAAAATATGAGGAAAAAACAGAAATTTTAAGACAAAAACCGAAAAATTCGTGCGGATAAGGGTCGCTGAGACGCCGAATGCGCCTCGGAAAACTCGGGGTGACGGAATGAATAAGAAAAATGCAAATTAAGAAGTGTCAGATGCTCCGAAGTACCGTAGTAGCTCCGTAGCAGGGGTCTACGAGAAAATTAGTATGGAGAAATCTACAAAGGCAAAAACTAAGTGAAAAACGTGAGAAAAACAGGTGGATTTGTTATATTAAGTGCTTCCTAGTGATAAGCAAGGGATACGATGAAGATTTAGTGGAGTTTAGAGAACTTTAGAGCTATGAAATATCGTGGTGAACGATAGCTTAGGTGGATTTTTGACTATGGAGATGTAAAAATTTCAAATTTTTCAGGTTCCTGTCGTCGGATCCCGGCGAAAGTGGTGTCGTCGGACGCGGCTCGACGAGACGGATAAGAAAAGGTAAGAAAATGAAAATGCGTAGAAGAAAATTCGGAAAATATGAGGAAAAAACAGAAATTTTAAGACAAAAACCGAAAAATTCGTGCGGATAAGGGTCGCTGAGACGCCGAATGCGCCTCGGAAAACTCGGGGTGACGGAATGAATAAGAAAAATGCAAATTAAGAAGTGTCAGATGCTCCGAAGTACCGTAGTAGCTCCGTAGCAGGGGTCTACGAGAAAATTAGTATGGAGAAATCTACAAAGGCAAAAACTAAGTGAAAAACGTGAGAAAAACAGGTGGATTTGTTATATTAAGTGCTTCCTAGTGATAAGCAAGGGATACGATGAAGATTTAGTGGAGTTTAGAGAACTTTAGAGCTATGAAATATCGTGGTGAACGATAGCTTAGGTGGATTTTTGACTATGGAGATGTAAAAATTTCAAATTTTTCAGGTTCCTGTCGTCGGATCCCGGCGAAAGTGGTGTCGTCGGACGCGGCTCGACGAGACGGATAAGAAAAGGTAAGAAAATGAAAATGCGTAGAAGAAAATTCGGAAAATATGAGGAAAAAACAGAAATTTTAAGACAAAAACCGAAAAATTCGTGCGGATAAGGGTCGCTGAGACGCCGAATGCGCCTCGGAAAACTCGGGGTGACGGAATGAATAAGAAAAATGCAAATTAAGAAGTGTCAGATGCTCCGAAGTACCGTAGTAGCTCCGTAGCAGGGGTCTACGAGAAAATTAGTATGGAGAAATCTACAAAGGCAAAAACTAAGTGAAAAACGTGAGAAAAACAGGTGGATTTGTTATATTAAGTGCTTCCTAGTGATAAGCAAGGGATACGATGAAGATTTAGTGGAGTTTAGAGAACTTTAGAGCTATGAAATATCGTGGTGAACGATAGCTTAGGTGGATTTTTGACTATGGAGATGTAAAAATTTCAAATTTTTCAGGTTCCTGTCGTCGGATCCCGGCGAAAGTGGTGTCGTCGGACGCGGCTCGACGAGACGGATAAGAAAAGGTAAGAAAATGAAAATGCGTAGAAGAAAATTCGGAAAATATGAGGAAAAAACAGAAATTTTAAGACAAAAACCGAAAAATTCGTGCGGATAAGGGTCGCTGAGACGCCGAATGCGCCTCGGAAAACTCGGGGTGACGGAATGAATAAGAAAAATGCAAATTAAGAAGTGTCAGATGCTCCGAAGTACCGTAGTAGCTCCGTAGCAGGGGTCTACGAGAAAATTAGTATGGAGAAATCTACAAAGGCAAAAACTAAGTGAAAAACGTGAGAAAAACAGGTGGATTTGTTATATTAAGTGCTTCCTAGTGATAAGCAAGGGATACGATGAAGATTTAGTGGAGTTTAGAGAACTTTAGAGCTATGAAATATCGTGGTGAACGATAGCTTAGGTGGATTTTTGACTATGGAGATGTAAAAATTTCAAATTTTTCAGGTTCCTGTCGTCGGATCCCGGCGAAAGTGGTGTCGTCGGACGCGGCTCGACGAGACGGATAAGAAAAGGTAAGAAAATGAAAATGCGTAGAAGAAAATTCGGAAAATATGAGGAAAAAACAGAAATTTTAAGACAAAAACCGAAAAATTCGTGCGGATAAGGGTCGCTGAGACGCCGAATGCGCCTCGGAAAACTCGGGGTGACGGAATGAATAAGAAAAATGCAAATTAAGAAGTGTCAGATGCTCCGAAGTACCGTAGTAGCTCCGTAGCAGGGGTCTACGAGAAAATTAGTATGGAGAAATCTACAAAGGCAAAAACTAAGTGAAAAACGTGAGAAAAACAGGTGGATTTGTTATATTAAGTGCTTCCTAGTGATAAGCAAGGGATACGATGAAGATTTAGTGGAGTTTAGAGAACTTTAGAGCTATGAAATATCGTGTGTGAACGATAGCTTAGGTGGATTTTTGACTATGGAGATGTAAAAATTTCAAATTTTTCAGGTTCCTGTCGTCGGATCCCGGCGAAAGTGGTGTCGTCGGACGCGGCTCGACGAGACGGATAAGAAAAGGTAAGAAAATGAAAATGCGTAGAAGAAAATTCGGAAAATATGAGGAAAAAACAGAAATTTTAAGACAAAAACCGAAAAATTCGTGCGGATAAGGGTCGCTGAGACGCCGAATGCGCCTCGGAAAACTCGGGGTGACGGAATGAATAAGAAAAATGCAAATTAAGAAGTGTCAGATGCTCCGAAGTACCGTAGAGTAGCTCCGTAGCAGGGGTCTACGAGAAAATTAGTATGGAGAAATCTACAAAGGCAAAAACTAAGTGAAAAACGTGAGAAAAACAGGTGGATTTGTTATATTAAGTGCTTCCTAGTGATAAGCAAGGGATACGATGACAGATTTAGTGGAGTTTAGAGAACTTTAGAGCTATGAATATCGTGGTGAACGATAGCTTAGGTGGATTTTTGACTATGGAGATGTAAAAATTTCAAATTTTTCAGGTTCCTGTCGTCGGATCCCGGCGAAAGTGGTGTCGTCGGACGCGGCTCGACGAGACGGATAAGAAAAGGTAAGAAAATGAAAATGCGTAGAAGAAAATTCGGAAAATATGAGGAAAAAACAGAAATTTTAAGACAAAAACCGAAAAATTCGTGCGGATAAGGGTCGCTGAGACGCCGAATGCGCCTCGGAAAACTCGGGGTGACGGAATGAATAAGAAAAATGCAAATTAAGAAGTGTCAGATGCTCCGAAGTACCGTAGTAGCTCCGTAGCAGGGGTCTACGAGAAAATTAGTATGGAGAAATCTACAAAGGCAAAAACTAAGTGAAAAACGTGAGAAAAACAGGTGGATTTGTTATATAAGTGCTTCCTAGTGATAAGCAAGGGATACGATGAAGATTTAGTGGAGTTTAGAGAACTTTAGAGCTATGAAATATCGTGGTGAACGATAGCTTAGGTGGATTTTTGACTATGGAGATGTAAAAATTTCAAATTTTTCAGGTTCCTGTCGTCGGATCCCGGCGAAAGTGGTGTCGTCGGACGCGGCTCGACGAGACGGATAAGAAAAGGTAAGAAAATGAAAATGCGTAGAAGAAAATTCGGAAAATATGAGGAAAAAACAGAAATTTTAAGACAAAAACCGAAAAATTCGTGCGGATAAGGGTCGCTGAGACGCCGAATGCGCCTCGGAAAACTCGGGGTGACGGAATGAATAAGAAAAATGCAAATTAAGAAGTGTCAGATGCTCCGAAGTACCGTAGTAGCTCCGTAGCAGGGGTCTACGAGAAAATTAGTATGGAGAAATCTACAAAGGCAAAAACTAAGTGAAAAACGTGAGAAAAACAGGTGGATTTGTTATATTAAGTGCTTCCTAGTGATAAGCAAGGGATACGATGAAGATTTAGTGGAGTTTAGAGAACTTTAGAGCTATGAAATATCGTGGTGAACGATAGCTTAGGTGGATTTTTGACTATGGAGATGTAAAAATTTCAAATTTTTCAGGTTCCTGTCGTCGGATCCCGGCGAAAGTGGTGTCGTCGGACGCGGCTCGACGAGACGGATAAGAAAAGGTAAGAAAATGAAAATGCGTAGAAGAAAATTCGGAAAATATGAGGAAAAAACAGAAATTTTAAGACAAAAACCGAAAAATTCGTGCGGATAAGGGTCGCTGAGACGCCGAATGCGCCTCGGAAAACTCGGGGTGACGGAATGAATAAGAAAAATGCAAATTAAGAAGTGTCAGATGCTCCGAAGTACCGTAGTAGCTCCGTAGCAGGGGTCTACGAGAAAATTAGTATGGAGAAATCTACAAAGGCAAAAACTAAGTGAAAAACGTGAGAAAAACAGGTGGATTTGTTATATTAAGTGCTTCCTAGTGATAAGCAAGGGATACGATGAAGATTTAGTGGAGTTTAGAGAACTTTAGAGCTATGAAATATCGTGGTGAACGATAGCTTAGGTGGATTTTTGACTATGGAGATGTAAAAATTTCAAATTTTTCAGGTTCCTGTCGTCGGATCCCGGCGAAAGTGGTGTCGTCGGACGCGGCTCGACGAGACGGATAAGAAAAGGTAAGAAAATGAAAATGCGTAGAAGAAAATTCGGAAAATATGAGGAAAAAACAGAAATTTTAAGACAAAAACCGAAAAATTCGTGCGGATAAGGGTCGCTGAGACGCCGAATGCGCCTCGGAAAACTCGGGGTGACGGAATGAATAAGAAAAATGCAAATTAAGAAGTGTCAGATGCTCCGAAGTACCGTAGTAGCTCCGTAGCAGGGGTCTACGAGAAAATTAGTATGGAGAAATCTACAAAGGCAAAAACTAAGTGAAAAACGTGAGAAAAACAGGTGGATTTGTTATATTAAGTGCTTCCTAGTGATAAGCAAGGGATACGATGAAGATTTAGTGGAGTTTAGAGAACTTTAGAGCTATGAAATATCGTGGTGAACGATAGCTTAGGTGGATTTTTGACTATGGAGATGTAAAAATTTCAAATTTTTCAGGTTCCTGTCGTCGGATCCCGGCGAAAGTGGTGTCGTCGGACGCGGCTCGACGAGACGGATAAGAAAAGGTAAGAAAATGAAAATGCGTAGAAGAAAATTCGGAAAATATGAGGAAAAAACAGAAATTTTAAGACAAAAACCGAAAAATTCGTGCGGATAAGGGTCGCTGAGACGCCGAATGCGCCTCGGAAAACTCGGGGTGACGGAATGAATAAGAAAAATGCAAATTAAGAAGTGTCAGATGCTCCGAAGTACCGTAGTAGCTCCGTAGCAGGGGTCTACGAGAAAATTAGTATGGAGAAATCTACAAAGGCAAAAACTAAGTGAAAAACGTGAGAAAAACAGGTGGATTTGTTATATTAAGTGCTTCCTAGTGATAAGCAAGGGATACGATGAAGATTTAGTGGAGTTTAGAGAACTTTAGAGCTATGAAATATCGTGGTGAACGATAGCTTAGGTGGATTTTTGACTATGGAGATGTAAAAATTTCAAATTTTTCAGGTTCCTGTCGTCGGATCCCGGCGAAAGTGGTGTCGTCGGACGCGGCTCGACGAGACGGATAAGAAAAGGTAAGAAAATGAAAATGCGTAGAAGAAAATTCGGAAAATATGAGGAAAAAACAGAAATTTTAAGACAAAAACCGAAAAATTCGTGCGGATAAGGGTCGCTGAGACGCCGAATGCGCCTCGGAAAACTCGGGGTGACGGAATGAATAAGAAAAATGCAAATTAAGAAGTGTCAGATGCTCCGAAGTACCGTAGTAGCTCCGTAGCAGGGGTCTACGAGAAAATTAGTATGGAGAAATCTACAAAGGCAAAAACTAAGTGAAAAACGTGAGAAAAACAGGTGGATTTGTTATATTAAGTGCTTCCTAGTGATAAGCAAGGGATACGATGAAGATTTAGTGGAGTTTAGAGAACTTTAGAGCTATGAAATATCGTGGTGAACGATAGCTTAGGTGGATTTTTGACTATGGAGATGTAAAAATTTCAAATTTTTCAGGTTCCTGTCGTCGGATCCCGGCGAAAGTGGTGTCGTCGGACGCGGCTCGACGAGACGGATAAGAAAAGGTAAGAAAATGAAAATGCGTAGAAGAAAATTCGGAAAATATGAGGAAAAAACAGAAATTTTAAGACAAAAACCGAAAAATTCGTGCGGATAAGGGTCGCTGAGACGCCGAATGCGCCTCGGAAAACTCGGGGTGACGGAATGAATAAGAAAAATGCAAATTAAGAAGTGTCAGATGCTCCGAAGTACCGTAGTAGCTCCGTAGCAGGGGTCTACGAGAAAATTAGTATGGAGAAATCTACAAAGGCAAAAACTAAGTGAAAAACGTGAGAAAAACAGGTGGATTTGTTATATTAAGTGCTTCCTAGTGATAAGCAAGGGATACGATGAAGATTTAGTGGAGTTTAGAGAACTTTAGAGCTATGAAATATCGTGGTGAACGATAGCTTAGGTGGATTTTTGACTATGGAGATGTAAAAATTTCAAATTTTTCAGGTTCCTGTCGTCGGATCCCGGCGAAAGTGGTGTCGTCGGACGCGGCTCGACGAGACGGATAAGAAAAGGTAAGAAAATGAAAATGCGTAGAAGAAAATTCGGAAAATATGAGGAAAAAACAGAAATTTTAAGACAAAAACCGAAAAATTCGTGCGGATAAGGGTCGCTGAGACGCCGAATGCGCCTCGGAAAACTCGGGGTGACGGAATGAATAAGAAAAATGCAAATTAAGAAGTGTCAGATGCTCCGAAGTACCGTAGTAGCTCCGTAGCAGGGGTCTACGAGAAAATTAGTATGGAGAAATCTACAAAGGCAAAAACTAAGTGAAAAACGTGAGAAAAACAGGTGGATTTGTTATATTAAGTGCTTCCTAGTGATAAGCAAGGGATACGATGAAGATTTAGTGGAGTTTAGAGAACTTTAGAGCTATGAAATATCGTGGTGAACGATAGCTTAGGTGGATTTTTGACTATGGAGATGTAAAAATTTCAAATTTTTCAGGTTCCTGTCGTCGGATCCCGGCGAAAGTGGTGTCGTCGGACGCGGCTCGACGAGACGGATAAGAAAAGGTAAGAAAATGAAAATGCGTAGAAGAAAATTCGGAAAATATGAGGAAAAAACAGAAATTTTAAGACAAAAACCGAAAAATTCGTGCGGATAAGGGTCGCTGAGACGCCGAATGCGCCTCGGAAAACTCGGGGTGACGGAATGAATAAGAAAAATGCAAATTAAGAAGTGTCAGATGCTCCGAAGTACCGTAGTAGCTCCGTAGCAGGGGTCTACGAGAAAATTAGTATGGAGAAATCTACAAAGGCAAAAACTAAGTGAAAAACGTGAGAAAAACAGGTGGATTTGTTATATTAAGTGCTTCCTAGTGATAAGCAAGGGATACGATGAAGATTTAGTGGAGTTTAGAGAACTTTAGAGCTATGAAATATCGTGGTGAACGATAGCTTAGGTGGATTTTTGACTATGGAGATGTAAAAATTTCAAATTTTTCAGGTTCCTGTCGTCGGATCCCGGCGAAAGTGGTGTCGTCGGACGCGGCTCGACGAGACGGATAAGAAAAGGTAAGAAAATGAAAATGCGTAGAAGAAAATTCGGAAAATATGAGGAAAAAACAGAAATTTTAAGACAAAAACCGAAAAATTTCGTGCGGATAAGGGTCGCTGAGACGCCGAATGCGCCTCGGAAAACTCGGGGTGACGGAATGAATAAGAAAAATGCAAATTAAGAAGTGTCAGATGCTCCGAAGTACCGTAGTAGCTCCGTAGCAGGGGTCTACGAGAAAATTAGTATGGAGAAATCTACAAAGGCAAAAACTAAGTGAAAAACGTGAGAAAAACAGGTGGATTTGTTATATTAAGTGCTTCCTAGTGATAAGCAAGGGATACGATGAAGATTTAGTGGAGTTTAGAGAACTTTAGAGCTATGAAATATCGTGGTGAACGATAGCTTAGGTGGATTTTTGACTATGGAGATGTAAAAATTTCAAATTTTTCAGGTTCCTGTCGTCGGATCCCGGCGAAAGTGGTGTCGTCGGACGCGGCTCGACGAGACGGATAAGAAAAGGTAAGAAAATGAAAATGCGTAGAAGAAAATTCGGAAAATATGAGGAAAAAACAGAAATTTTAAGACAAAAACCGAAAAATTCGTGCGGATAAGGGTCGCTGAGACGCCGAATGCGCCTCGGAAAACTCGGGGTGACGGAATGAATAAGAAAAATGCAAATTAAGAAGTGTCAGATGCTCCGAAGTACCGTAGTAGCTCCGTAGCAGGGGTCTACGAGAAAATTAGTATGGAGAAATCTACAAAGGCAAAAACTAAGTGAAAAACGTGAGAAAAACAGGTGGATTTGTTATATTAAGTGCTTCCTAGTGATAAGCAAGGGATACGATGAAGATTTAGTGGAGTTTAGAGAACTTTAGAGCTATGAAATATCGTGGTGAACGATAGCTTAGGTGGATTTTTGACTATGGAGATGTAAAAATTTCAAATTTTTCAGGTTCCTGTCGTCGGATCCCGGCGAAAGTGGTGTCGTCGGACGCGGCTCGACGAGACGGATAAGAAAAGGTAAGAAAATGAAAATGCGTAGAAGAAAATTCGGAAAATATGAGGAAAAAACAGAAATTTTAAGACAAAAACCGAAAAATTCGTGCGGATAAGGGTCGCTGAGACGCCGAATGCGCCTCGGAAAACTCGGGGTGACGGAATGAATAAGAAAAATGCAAATTAAGAAGTGTCAGATGCTCCGAAGTACCGTAGTAGCTCCGTAGCAGGGGTCTACGAGAAAATTAGTATGGAGAAATCTACAAAGGCAAAAACTAAGTGAAAAACGTGAGAAAAACAGGTGGATTTGTTATATTAAGTGCTTCCTAGTGATAAGCAAGGGATACGATGAAGATTTAGTGGAGTTTAGAGAACTTTAGAGCTATGAAATATCGTGGTGAACGATAGCTTAGGTGGATTTTTGACTATGGAGATGTAAAAATTTCAAATTTTTCAGGTTCCTGTCGTCGGATCCCGGCGAAAGTGGTGTCGTCGGACGCGGCTCGACGAGACGGATAAGAAAAGGTAAGAAAATGAAAATGCGTAGAAGAAAATTCGGAAAATATGAGGAAAAAACAGAAATTTTAAGACAAAAACCGAAAAATTCGTGCGGATAAGGGTCGCTGAGACGCCGAATGCGCCTCGGAAAACTCGGGGTGACGGAATGAATAAGAAAAATGCAAATTAAGAAGTGTCAGATGCTCCGAAGTACCGTAGTAGCTCCGTAGCAGGGGTCTACGAGAAAATTAGTATGGAGAAATCTACAAAGGCAAAAACTAAGTGAAAAACGTGAGAAAAACAGGTGGATTTGTTATATTAAGTGCTTCCTAGTGATAAGCAAGGGATACGATGAAGATTTAGTGGAGTTTAGAGAACTTTAGAGCTATGAAATATCGTGGTGAACGATAGCTTAGGTGGATTTTTGACTATGGAGATGTAAAAATTTCAAATTTTTCAGGTTCCTGTCGTCGGATCCCGGCGAAAGTGGTGTCGTCGGACGCGGCTCGACGAGACGGATAAGAAAAGGTAAGAAAATGAAAATGCGTAGAAGAAAATTCGGAAAATATGAGGAAAAAACAGAAATTTTAAGACAAAAACCGAAAAATTCGTGCGGATAAGGGTCGCTGAGACGCCGAATGCGCCTCGGAAAACTCGGGGTGACGGAATGAATAAGAAAAATGCAAATTAAGAAGTGTCAGATGCTCCGAAGTACCGTAGTAGCTCCGTAGCAGGGGTCTACGAGAAAATTAGTATGGAGAAATCTACAAAGGCAAAAACTAAGTGAAAAACGTGAGAAAAACAGGTGGATTTGTTATATTAAGTGCTTCCTAGTGATAAGCAAGGGATACGATGAAGATTTAGTGGAGTTTAGAGAACTTTAGAGCTATGAAATATCGTGGTGAACGATAGCTTAGGTGGATTTTTGACTATGGAGATGTAAAAATTTCAAATTTTTCAGGTTCCTGTCGTCGGATCCCGGCGAAAGTGGTGTCGTCGGACGCGGCTCGACGAGACGGATAAGAAAAGGTAAGAAAATGAAAATGCGTAGAAGAAAATTCGGAAAATATGAGGAAAAAACAGAAATTTTAAGACAAAAACCGAAAAATTCGTGCGGATAAGGGTCGCTGAGACGCCGAATGCGCCTCGGAAAACTCGGGGTGACGGAATGAATAAGAAAAATGCAAATTAAGAAGTGTCAGATGCTCCGAAGTACCGTAGTAGCTCCGTAGCAGGGGTCTACGAGAAAATTAGTATGGAGAAATCTACAAAGGCAAAAACTAAGTGAAAAACGTGAGAAAAACAGGTGGATTTGTTATATTAAGTGCTTCCTAGTGATAAGCAAGGGATACGATGAAGATTTAGTGGAGTTTAGAGAACTTTAGAGCTATGAAATATCGTGGTGAACGATAGCTTAGGTGGATTTTTGACTATGGAGATGTAAAAATTTCAAATTTTTCAGGTTCCTGTCGTCGGATCCCGGCGAAAGTGGTGTCGTCGGACGCGGCTCGACGAGACGGATAAGAAAAGGTAAGAAAATGAAAATGCGTAGAAGAAAATTCGGAAAATATGAGGAAAAAACAGAAATTTTAAGACAAAAACCGAAAAATTCGTGCGGATAAGGGTCGCTGAGACGCCGAATGCGCCTCGGAAAACTCGGGGTGACGGAATGAATAAGAAAAATGCAAATTAAGAAGTGTCAGATGCTCCGAAGTACCGTAGTAGCTCCGTAGCAGGGGTCTACGAGAAAATTAGTATGGAGAAATCTACAAAGGCAAAAACTAAGTGAAAAACGTGAGAAAAACAGGTGGATTTGTTATATTAAGTGCTTCCTAGTGATAAGCAAGGGATACGATGAAGATTTAGTGGAGTTTAGAGAACTTTAGAGCTATGAAATATCGTGGTGAACGATAGCTTAGGTGGATTTTTGACTATGGAGATGTAAAAATTTCAAATTTTTCAGGTTCCTGTCGTCGGATCCCGGCGAAAGTGGTGTCGTCGGACGCGGCTCGACGAGACGGATAAGAAAAGGTAAGAAAATGAAAATGCGTAGAAGAAAATTCGGAAAATATGAGGAAAAAACAGAAATTTTAAGACAAAAACCGAAAAATTCGTGCGGATAAGGGTCGCTGAGACGCCGAATGCGCCTCGGAAAACTCGGGGTGACGGAATGAATAAGAAAAATGCAAATTAAGAAGTGTCAGATGCTCCGAAGTACCGTAGTAGCTCCGTAGCAGGGGTCTACGAGAAAATTAGTATGGAGAAATCTACAAAGGCAAAAACTAAGTGAAAAACGTGAGAAAAACAGGTGGATTTGTTATATTAAGTGCTTCCTAGTGATAAGCAAGGGATACGATGAAGATTTAGTGGAGTTTAGAGAACTTTAGAGCTATGAAATATCGTGGTGAACGATAGCTTAGGTGGATTTTTGACTATGGAGATGTAAAAATTTCAAATTTTTCAGGTTCCTGTCGTCGGATCCCGGCGAAAGTGGTGTCGTCGGACGCGGCTCGACGAGACGGATAAGAAAAGGTAAGAAAATGAAAATGCGTAGAAGAAAATTCGGAAAATATGAGGAAAAAACAGAAATTTTAAGACAAAAACCGAAAAATTCGTGCGGATAAGGGTCGCTGAGACGCCGAATGCGCCTCGGAAAACTCGGGGTGACGGAATGAATAAGAAAAATGCAAATTAAGAAGTGTCAGATGCTCCGAAGTACCGTAGTAGCTCCGTAGCAGGGGTCTACGAGAAAATTAGTATGGAGAAATCTACAAAGGCAAAAACTAAGTGAAAAACGTGAGAAAAACAGGTGGATTTGTTATATTAAGTGCTTCCTAGTGATAAGCAAGGGATACGATGAAGATTTAGTGGAGTTTAGAGAACTTTAGAGCTATGAAATATCGTGGTGAACGATAGCTTAGGTGGATTTTTGACTATGGAGATGTAAAAATTTCAAATTTTTCAGGTTCCTGTCGTCGGATCCCGGCGAAAGTGGTGTCGTCGGACGCGGCTCGACGAGACGGATAAGAAAAGGTAAGAAAATGAAAATGCGTAGAAGAAAATTCGGAAAATATGAGGAAAAAACAGAAATTTTAAGACAAAAACCGAAAAATTCGTGCGGATAAGGGTCGCTGAGACGCCGAATGCGCCTCGGAAAACTCGGGGTGACGGAATGAATAAGAAAAATGCAAATTAAGAAGTGTCAGATGCTCCGAAGTACCGTAGTAGCTCCGTAGCAGGGGTCTACGAGAAAATTAGTATGGAGAAATCTACAAAGGCAAAAACTAAGTGAAAAACGTGAGAAAAACAGGTGGATTTGTTATATTAAGTGCTTCCTAGTGATAAGCAAGGGATACGATGAAGATTTAGTGGAGTTTAGAGAACTTTAGAGCTATGAAATATCGTGGTGAACGATAGCTTAGGTGGATTTTTGACTATGGAGATGTAAAAATTTCAAATTTTTCAGGTTCCTGTCGTCGGATCCCGGCGAAAGTGGTGTCGTCGGACGCGGCTCGACGAGACGGATAAGAAAAGGTAAGAAAATGAAAATGCGTAGAAGAAAATTCGGAAAATATGAGGAAAAAACAGAAATTTTAAGACAAAAACCGAAAAATTCGTGCGGATAAGGGTCGCTGAGACGCCGAATGCGCCTCGGAAAACTCGGGGTGACGGAATGAATAAGAAAAATGCAAATTAAGAAGTGTCAGATGCTCCGAAGTACCGTAGTAGCTCCGTAGCAGGGGTCTACGAGAAAATTAGTATGGAGAAATCTACAAAGGCAAAAACTAAGTGAAAAACGTGAGAAAAACAGGTGGATTTGTTATATTAAGTGCTTCCTAGTGATAAGCAAGGGATACGATGAAGATTTAGTGGAGTTTAGAGAACTTTAGAGCTATGAAATATCGTGGTGAACGATAGCTTAGGTGGATTTTTGACTATGGAGATGTAAAAATTTCAAATTTTTCAGGTTCCTGTCGTCGGATCCCGGCGAAAGTGGTGTCGTCGGACGCGGCTCGACGAGACGGATAAGAAAAGGTAAGAAAATGAAAATGCGTAGAAGAAAATTCGGAAAATATGAGGAAAAAACAGAAATTTTAAGACAAAAACCGAAAAATTCGTGCGGATAAGGGTCGCTGAGACGCCGAATGCGCCTCGGAAAACTCGGGGTGACGGAATGAATAAGAAAAATGCAAATTAAGAAGTGTCAGATGCTCCGAAGTACCGTAGTAGCTCCGTAGCAGGGGTCTACGAGAAAATTAGTATGGAGAAATCTACAAAGGCAAAAACTAAGTGAAAAACGTGAGAAAAACAGGTGGATTTGTTATATTAAGTGCTTCCTAGTGATAAGCAAGGGATACGATGAAGATTTAGTGGAGTTTAGAGAACTTTAGAGCTATGAAATATCGTGGTGAACGATAGCTTAGGTGGATTTTTGACTATGGAGATGTAAAAATTTCAAATTTTTCAGGTTCCTGTCGTCGGATCCCGGCGAAAGTGGTGTCGTCGGACGCGGCTCGACGAGACGGATAAGAAAAGGTAAGAAAATGAAAATGCGTAGAAGAAAATTCGGAAAATATGAGGAAAAAACAGAAATTTTAAGACAAAAACCGAAAAATTCGTGCGGATAAGGGTCGCTGAGACGCCGAATGCGCCTCGGAAAACTCGGGGTGACGGAATGAATAAGAAAAATGCAAATTAAGAAGTGTCAGATGCTCCGAAGTACCGTAGTAGCTCCGTAGCAGGGGTCTACGAGAAAATTAGTATGGAGAAATCTACAAAGGCAAAAACTAAGTGAAAAACGTGAGAAAAACAGGTGGATTTGTTATATTAAGTGTTCCTAGTGATAAGCAAGGGATACGATGAAGATTTAGTGGAGTTTAGAGAACTTTAGAGCTATGAAATATCGTGGTGAACGATAGCTTAGGTGGATTTTTGACTATGGAGATGTAAAAATTTCAAATTTTTCAGGTTCCTGTCGTCGGATCCCGGCGAAAGTGGTGTCGTCGGACGCGGCTCGACGAGACGGATAAGAAAAGGTAAGAAAATGAAAATGCGTAGAAGAAAATTCGGAAAATATGAGGAAAAAACAGAAATTTTAAGACAAAAACCGAAAAATTCGTGCGGATAAGGGTCGCTGAGACGCCGAATGCGCCTCGGAAAACTCGGGGTGACGGAATGAATAAGAAAAATGCAAATTAAGAAGTGTCAGATGCTCCGAAGTACCGTAGTAGCTCCGTAGCAGGGGTCTACGAGAAAATTAGTATGGAGAAATCTACAAAGGCAAAAACTAAGTGAAAAACGTGAGAAAAACAGGTGGATTTGTTATATTAAGTGCTTCCTAGTGATAAGCAAGGGATACGATGAAGATTTAGTGGAGTTTAGAGAACTTTAGAGCTATGAAATATCGTGGTGAACGATAGCTTAGGTGGATTTTTGACTATGGAGATGTAAAAATTTCAAATTTTTCAGGTTCCTGTCGTCGGATCCCGGCGAAAGTGGTGTCGTCGGACGCGGCTCGACGAGACGGATAAGAAAAGGTAAGAAAATGAAAATGCGTAGAAGAAAATTCGGAAAATATGAGGAAAAAACAGAAATTTTAAGACAAAAACCGAAAAATTCGTGCGGATAAGGGTCGCTGAGACGCCGAATGCGCCTCGGAAAACTCGGGGTGACGGAATGAATAAGAAAAATGCAAATTAAGAAGTGTCAGATGCTCCGAAGTACCGTAGTAGCTCCGTAGCAGGGGTCTACGAGAAAATTAGTATGGAGAAATCTACAAAGGCAAAAACTAAGTGAAAAACGTGAGAAAAACAGGTGGATTTGTTATATTAAGTGCTTCCTAGTGATAAGCAAGGGATACGATGAAGATTTAGTGGAGTTTAGAGAACTTTAGAGCTATGAAATATCGTGGTGAACGATAGCTTAGGTGGATTTTTGACTATGGAGATGTAAAAATTTCAAATTTTTCAGGTTCCTGTCGTCGGATCCCGGCGAAAGTGGTGTCGTCGGACGCGGCTCGACGAGACGGATAAGAAAAGGTAAGAAAATGAAAATGCGTAGAAGAAAATTCGGAAAATATGAGGAAAAAACAGAAATTTTAAGACAAAAACCGAAAAATTCGTGCGGATAAGGGTCGCTGAGACGCCGAATGCGCCTCGGAAAACTCGGGGTGACGGAATGAATAAGAAAAATGCAAATTAAGAAGTGTCAGATGCTCCGAAGTACCGTAGTAGCTCCGTAGCAGGGGTCTACGAGAAAATTAGTATGGAGAAATCTACAAAGGCAAAAACTAAGTGAAAAACGTGAGAAAAACAGGTGGATTTGTTATATTAAGTGCTTCCTAGTGATAAGCAAGGGATACGATGAAGATTTAGTGGAGTTTAGAGAACTTTAGAGCTATGAAATATCGTGTGTGAACGATAGCTTAGGTGGATTTTTGACTATGGAGATGTAAAAATTTCAAATTTTTCAGGTTCCTGTCGTCGGATCCCGGCGAAAGTGGTGTCGTCGGACGCGGCTCGACGAGACGGATAAGAAAAGGTAAGAAAATGAAAATGCGTAGAAGAAAATTCGGAAAATATGAGGAAAAAACAGAAATTTTAAGACAAAAACCGAAAAATTCGTGCGGATAAGGGTCGCTGAGACGCCGAATGCGCCTCGGAAAACTCGGGGTGACGGAATGAATAAGAAAAATGCAAATTAAGAAGTGTCAGATGCTCCGAAGTACCGTAGTAGCTCCGTAGCAGGGGTCTACGAGAAAATTAGTATGGAGAAATCTACAAAGGCAAAAACTAAGTGAAAAACGTGAGAAAAACAGGTGGATTTGTTATATTAAGTGCTTCCTAGTGATAAGCAAGGGATACGATGAAGATTTAGTGGAGTTTAGAGAACTTTAGAGCTATGAAATATCGTGGTGAACGATAGCTTAGGTGGATTTTTGACTATGGAGATGTAAAAATTTCAAATTTTTCAGGTTCCTGTCGTCGGATCCCGGCGAAAGTGGTGTCGTCGGACGCGGCTCGACGAGACGGATAAGAAAAGGTAAGAAAATGAAAATGCGTAGAAGAAAATTCGGAAAATATGAGGAAAAAACAGAAATTTTAAGACAAAAACCGAAAAATTCGTGCGGATAAGGGTCGCTGAGACGCCGAATGCGCCTCGGAAAACTCGGGGTGACGGAATGAATAAGAAAAATGCAAATTAAGAAGTGTCAGATGCTCCGAAGTACCGTAGTAGCTCCGTAGCAGGGGTCTACGAGAAAATTAGTATGGAGAAATCTACAAAGGCAAAAACTAAGTGAAAAACGTGAGAAAAACAGGTGGATTTGTTATATTAAGTGCTTCCTAGTGATAAGCAAGGGATACGATGAAGATTTAGTGGAGTTTAGAGAACTTTAGAGCTATGAAATATCGTGGTGAACGATAGCTTAGGTGGATTTTTGACTATGGAGATGTAAAAATTTCAAATTTTTCAGGTTCCTGTCGTCGGATCCCGGCGAAAGTGGTGTCGTCGGACGCGGCTCGACGAGACGGATAAGAAAAGGTAAGAAAATGAAAATGCGTAGAAGAAAATTCGGAAAATATGAGGAAAAAACAGAAATTTTAAGACAAAAACCGAAAAATTCGTGCGGATAAGGGTCGCTGAGACGCCGAATGCGCCTCGGAAAACTCGGGGTGACGGAATGAATAAGAAAAATGCAAATTAAGAAGTGTCAGATGCTCCGAAGTACCGTAGTAGCTCCGTAGCAGGGGTCTACGAGAAAATTAGTATGGAGAAATCTACAAAGGCAAAAACTAAGTGAAAAACGTGAGAAAAACAGGTGGATTTGTTATATTAAGTGCTTCCTAGTGATAAGCAAGGGATACGATGAAGATTTAGTGGAGTTTAGAGAACTTTAGAGCTATGAAATATCGTGGTGAACGATAGCTTAGGTGGATTTTTGACTATGGAGATGTAAAAATTTCAAATTTTTCAGGTTCCTGTCGTCGGATCCCGGCGAAAGTGGTGTCGTCGGACGCGGCTCGACGAGACGGATAAGAAAAGGTAAGAAAATGAAAATGCGTAGAAGAAAATTCGGAAAATATGAGGAAAAAACAGAAATTTTAAGACAAAAACCGAAAAATTCGTGCGGATAAGGGTCGCTGAGACGCCGAATGCGCCTCGGAAAACTCGGGGTGACGGAATGAATAAGAAAAATGCAAATTAAGAAGTGTCAGATGCTCCGAAGTACCGTAGTAGCTCCGTAGCAGGGGTCTACGAGAAAATTAGTATGGAGAAATCTACAAAGGCAAAAACTAAGTGAAAAACGTGAGAAAAACAGGTGGATTTGTTATATTAAGTGCTTCCTAGTGATAAGCAAGGGATACGATGAAGATTTAGTGGAGTTTAGAGAACTTTAGAGCTATGAAATATCGTGGTGAACGATAGCTTAGGTGGATTTTTGACTATGGAGATGTAAAAATTTCAAATTTTTCAGGTTCCTGTCGTCGGATCCCGGCGAAAGTGGTGTCGTCGGACGCGGCTCGACGAGACGGATAAGAAAAGGTAAGAAAATGAAAATGCGTAGAAGAAAATTCGGAAAATATGAGGAAAAAACAGAAATTTTAAGACAAAAACCGAAAAATTCGTGCGGATAAGGGTCGCTGAGACGCCGAATGCGCCTCGGAAAACTCGGGGTGACGGAATGAATAAGAAAAATGCAAATTAAGAAGTGTCAGATGCTCCGAAGTACCGTAGTAGCTCCGTAGCAGGGGTCTACGAGAAAATTAGTATGGAGAAATCTACAAAGGCAAAAACTAAGTGAAAAACGTGAGAAAAACAGGTGGATTTGTTATATTAAGTGCTTCCTAGTGATAAGCAAGGGATACGATGAAGATTTAGTGGAGTTTAGAGAACTTTAGAGCTATGAAATATCGTGGTGAACGATAGCTTAGGTGGATTTTTGACTATGGAGATGTAAAAATTTCAAATTTTTCAGGTTCCTGTCGTCGGATCCCGGCGAAAGTGGTGTCGTCGGACGCGGCTCGACGAGACGGATAAGAAAAGGTAAGAAAATGAAAATGCGTAGAAGAAAATTCGGAAAATATGAGGAAAAAACAGAAATTTTAAGACAAAAACCGAAAAATTCGTGCGGATAAGGGTCGCTGAGACGCCGAATGCGCCTCGGAAAACTCGGGGTGACGGAATGAATAAGAAAAATGCAAATTAAGAAGTGTCAGATGCTCCGAAGTACCGTAGTAGCTCCGTAGCAGGGGTCTACGAGAAAATTAGTATGGAGAAATCTACAAAGGCAAAAACTAAGTGAAAAACGTGAGAAAAACAGGTGGATTTGTTATATTAAGTGCTTCCTAGTGATAAGCAAGGGATACGATGAAGATTTAGTGGAGTTTAGAGAACTTTAGAGCTATGGGTTAGGTTAGGTTAGGTTAGGTTTTTTTTTTTTTTTTTTTTTTTTTTTTTTTTTTTTTTTTTTTTTTTTTTTTTTTCTTGTACCTCCAGTACGGTTACCGGAGTCTATTTTTTAACAATTCCCTTTCATACCAGTTCTCGCATTTATGCCTCTCGTACTTATATTCTGCATACTTTTTCTTTCTTACATTCCTTCGCCATTCATTCTGTGATGGGTGGGTTTCCCATATGCTAATCTATTACTATTCTCTTACTTTACTTCTATTTTTATTATTTAGGGGTTCTGGGGGTTCTAATCTAAATTCACAACACAGTTTTCTTTATTACATATCCTTATGTTCTACTTAAGTCTATTTTTTTTTTTTATTTACAGATATTAAGCTTGGTGTCATTTAAGGGTTCTTATTCTATATCATTCTACACGACTTTTATTTATTTATTCTTATCATCATTCTTCGGTACTTATAGCTATCTTAATTTGTTTACAATGTGTTTTTATGCTTAAACCCTAATATTCTTTAATATTATGTAAGCATAATTTATTTACTTTGTTTTGTTTCTCTGTATAACCTTCTCTGCGATGTTCTCGCAGTACTTCAGAAATGCCTCTCTTTCTTTTCCCGCTATTAATCGACTGAAATTTTCTGCCAAAATTTTTTCTCCAATTTTCTGCTCGCATTCAAACCTTTCTTTTCCAGATATTGGGCAAGAGCACAGCACATGCACTACAGTTTCCTTCTCGGATGGATCGCAAGGACACGATGGGTCCTCCTTGCACCTGAAACGGTTCAGGTACTCTGAGAACCCGCCGTGGCCTGTTAAAATTTGCGTTCTTAGCATGGTGGGTTCAAACTTCCGGATGATGCTGTATGCCTCCACCGCGCTCGGGAAAAACAGTTTTGTTGTTGAAGCTGTGCTATTTTCGATATACCTCCGATTCCATACGTCAAGCGTCGCCATACGAATGCTTCGCTTGACGTATGAGACCGGACAGCTGTCGTATATAGGTTTACGCTTGGATCTCTCAGCGGCCTCTCGTGCCAATGCATCAGCTCTCTCGTTGCCCTCCAACCCTGCGTGTGCTTTGATCCAGAACAACTTTGTTTCTTTGTTCTGGAGTGATATAGTTTTTAGATTATCTCTGGTTTCTACCGCCAGGGGATGGAGGCAACTGAGGTTCTTGATGCTCAAGAGTGCAGCCATGGAGTCGCTGAGAATTCCAAACGACACCGCATTTTTACACTTTTTGATCTCCCTCGTCGCCACGCACACCGCGAGCAGCTCGGCTTGATAAACTGTGCTGTAGTCTGGTAGGGCAAGTTTGACACTACGGACCTCGGTTCCATCCTTCCACATTGATAATGCAGCTCCGACCTTTCCTGCGATTTTGCTGCCGTCTGTAAATATCCTGATGTCAAAATTGTTATAAGCATCAACCTGCTCCTGATTTTCAAGACTCACCACCTCAATGTCGATCTGCTCTGCGGGGTGCGGCGCCAGGATAGCCGGAGACATCACCTCGACCTCCCTGTCTCTCAGTTCCGGCAGTGGTATTCCTTTCCTAGCCCTGTAGAGCTGGTCTGCCTCTTTGACTCGAAGGTCGAGGGGAAGCACCCCGGTCAACACCAGCGCCGCGTCGAGGGAAACTGTACGGTACGCCCTACACATTTTCTGTGCTATACCGCGCTGCACAACTCCAAACTGCTTACGCACGTCTAACTTTTCCGCTGCAGATGCCCACGCGCTGGCGGCATACAGAATCACAGGCTCCACGGTTGCGACGTATATGGTCCTAATCACTTCAGGGTGGAGGCCCCAGCTGGCCCTCGCTGCTCTGGACAACTGTTTATAGATTCCCAACGCTTTCCGACAGACGTTCGCCACGTGCGTATTGAAAGTTAGCTTCTCATCGATGGTGACGCCCAGCACTTTGATCTCGTCGGACATGCCAATGGCGACGCCGCCCATGCTCAGGCGCGGGGTGTCGAATTTCAGCTTGCGAGTAATTGTCATAGCACATGTTTTATGTGGTGCAAATTTAAGCTTATTTTCGGCACCCCACGCCCGAACACGCCCGAGTACGGCATTGGCCCGACATTGGATCTCGTGTCCGGTATCACCAACGAAGGCCAGCACAACGTCGTCCGCGAACGCCTGACAGTGGACTCCGGAGTCCTCAAGGTCGACCAGTAGAGGGTTCAGCAGGAGGTTCCACAGCATGGGACCCCCAATCGACCCCTGGACGCATCCCTTTGTTGTGCGTTTCCCGAACTCCTCCCCGCCATACCTAACCCTGACTCTTCTATCACTGAGGTAGCTGTCGATGACCCGCCGTAGGTTGAGTGGACAGTTTTCCTCAGCCAGTCGGACCCTGATGGCCGGCCACCACGCGCTGTCGAAGGCGCCCTCTATATCCAGCGATACTATAACTACGATCTTCTGGTTTTTTAGTCCAGAACGGATGTACTGCACCAGAGTATAGAGGGAGTCCTCGGTGCTACGCTGTGGCATGAACCCGTACTGGCGAGTACTCATCCGTGGGAGTAGATAATGCTTAAGGCGAGCCATCGTCATCTTCTCATAAGTCTTCCCCAAAATGGAGAGCAGTCCTATAGGTCTCAGTGATTTTGGTACGTTGTAGTGTTCTTTACCATATTTTCTTAATAGAACTACTGTAGCCTCTTTCCAGGCCCTGGGAAAGTAATCTTTCTCCAGGCACTTGTTAAATAATGCGAGGAAGAGCTCGGGATCGCTCCCAATTGCGTAACCACATATGTCAGCCGTGAAGCCGTCCGATCCCGGCGCTTTTTTCGGGTTAAAGGACCCAATGGCCCGCTCTAGTTCCACCATTGTGAATGGTGGGTCCCGGTTGGAACTTTGTTTGCCATCATTCACTGTGTCGGCTCTCGCCCTGGTTTTACGATGATGCTCTCCGTCCTCATCTGTGGTGTCGTCCGGATAGAAGGTCTCTGCCAAATACTTGACAGAGGCCCTCGTATCCAGGATTACACCGTCCTTCTCCATGGGTAGGTCTTCTTCTCTACATCCAGTTCTCCCAATCACCCTATAGATCCCCTCCCAGACCCCCTCTCTATCCTGCTTACAACAGAAGTCTTTCCAGCTGTCTATCTGTGATTTGGCCGCTAACAACTCATACTCTTCTTTCTGTTTCAGGTACTCTGCCACGACCTTCGACCTGCGGATAGGCGCCGCGCAGCGAATTCTACGCCTCTTTGTGATCACCAGCCTCCTCATCCTGTCGAGCTCCTCGGACCACCATGGCATGGTAAGTGTCTGTTTATTTGTCTTTAACGGTATTGTTTGGACACATACTTCCTTCATCGCATTAGTAAGGGATTCTACCGCCACGTCGATCTCTTCCCGGGTGTCGATACTCTCGATCTTAGCCCTGTCTAGATTATTTTCTGAGAATAATTGGCCCAATTTCTCTTTGAATTGGGCCCAGTTGGCTTTCTTGGTGTTATACACCCTGGTGGATCTGTGGATCTTGACCCCCCTACTCCTGCGCAGCAGGATCCTGAATTCTATGCCATTGTGATCCGAGCTAGTAAGACCCTCGTCTACCCTCCAATCGCTCACCAGGCCCAGGATATCCGTCGAGCAGGCTGTAACATCCACATGGCTTTTAAAACGCACACCGTTTCTTATTGTGTCGAAGGTCGGGATTTCCCCTCGGTTGAGTATGTTGAGTCCCATTTCCCCGAGAGCATCTGCTACCTCCTCGCCCCTGTGGTCGATGATGGGACTACCCCACCAAGAGCTTTTGGCGTTCAGATCGCCCCCGATCAGCCACATCTTGGAGCCTACTTCATCTTCTATTTTTTTCAGATGCTCCAGGTACGGCCGAACTGGCAGTTCTCCCTGGAAGTAGATTGAGACCAAAGTCATTTCCCAAGCGCTAGTCTGGATTTTCACCGCCACGATGTTATTAGTGGTGAGTTTCGGGAACTGTATGACATTCCAGTCTTCATTGAAGACTGCGATGACTGCTTTGACAGTTCCCTCTCCAGGACTCGCATTCTGGTACAGTCTCACGCCTCTCTGGCCCTTCATTGAGCTTCCCCCACCAACGTAAGGCTCCTGGATCAGGGCCGCCGCGACTCCGCGCTTCTGGGACTCTATGAGGAGCTCCTGGGTCGCCAACTTTTTCTTTTGTAAGTTTGCTTGGAAGAACTTGAACGAGGTTTTTTCCGCATGCGTGCCCTTAGCAATACGCTACGGTGGATCTCGCAAGCTCATCCCATTTGCGTCTCTCGGGGCAGTCGCGACTGAAGGCGTTGTGCTCCACCTGCTGCAATTTTGCAGCTGTGCAGTTTTTGCACCTCGGGGCCAAACCCGCCCTCCAATCTGCGCATTCCGCCCGTAGATGAGGTCCGCTACAGTGGCTGCACACATCGACGCTCTCGGTACAATGGCGTCTTCCATGTCCGTATGCAAGGCATCGTGAGCATTGGACCAATGGAGATTGGTCCTCGACTCTCACCCGCTGGACGTCGATATGTACAGCACCCCGCTTTATAGCCCTTCTCCATATTTCCGGCGATACACGCAAGACCACATGCGAGGTCAGGGGGTTTCTCGCCGCTCTCCGGTAGCGCACCTCCACTCTGTTTTCCTCCTCACTGAGGCCGTTGAAAACCTCGCAGTTCTGGTTCCTTATGGCCTTCAGTATATCCTCATCGGTGGTATACTTCATAACACCATAAAGAACCAGAAGCGGGTCCTTGTTCCTCACGTCCTCAACGGTGAGTTCTACCCCTTCCCGCTGCAGTCTGCTTTTAGCCTTCTCCCTCTCTTCCCTTGTTTTGAATCCCATGATTATCTTTCGGTCTCTAGCCTTCCTGATTCTTTCCACCCTCACCCATCCCTCTTTCGCGTCCACTGCCATCCTAACTCTTTGAAGTACTTCTTCCCCGGATTCAGTCTCGTCCTTTGATGCCACTACCACCGAATGTAGAGCGCCACGCGAAGACATATAGTCGGGGTTCCGGTCAGCCACCGCATCCGCATAGGATACCGCTCCCGTCGTTACTTTCTCCAACAACTCCTTTTGCTCGTTTAACGCCCCCTGCAGCTCCCCCATCCTCCTGCTCTGCTCATGGAGAAGCTTGAGCTGCTCATCCAGGCGCCGAGCAACAAGACTCTGCTCTGGAGCTGCACTGGGCGTCGAACCGGCCGTTTCACCTCCCCGGGAGAGCAAGTCTATTTCACTTTGCGTCTTCATCCTTCTTGCCTCAGACTCTTGGACTATTTCATATAGTCGGTCTAATGCCCTCGCTACCGTAATTTTTATATTCCCCTTTAGGTTCCGCGAATCTTCTAGGCTTGCTTTAGCTTCAACATGAATGACTGTTGCTTCCGCGATCAGGCTTGTAAATATTTCGACCTTTTGCGAAATTGTTTTGGTCGGTGAAGGAGTCTTCTTCGTCGTAAAGGTTTTATTGGCCTGTGTCGCGATATGTCCCGTTTTTGCTTTAGCAGGACCTGCCTGCTTCGTCTTCTGGGTAGTGCTAGCCGCGGCAGGGGGGTCTGGATTGGTTTTAGGAGGCCATTCGCCAATGCTCCGTCTGACTCCGGTTGAAGTTGCCGGGGTGTCGTTTTTGTGGGGCGACTTTTCGCCCTGTGTCGTTTTTGCCGGGCTTCGCATTGTAGGCATCTTAACTGGGGTACGCGTCAGATAATAAAATATATAAAATATAATATAATGTCAATAAAAACCTCAGGAAATTAGCAGCCGATTTGTATAAGTTGTAAAGAATGGCTATACAGAGAAACAACCCAATTGAGGGGTGTAACACGTCAACTTGTCCTGTAGAGTTAACAATTCGACTCTAAATCAGTCTCTTATCAGGATATAACAAACAGTTCTACACTATTGTCCTTAATCTAGATTATTTAAAATTAAATTAAATCACGCTTAAAGCGGCTTTAGTAGTTATAAGTAATCAGATACTTTATTATTCTTAGTTAATATAGCTCCGCCTAGAGCATAGGTCTAATATCTAAGCTAATAATAAATGAAAATAAAAGAAAAAATAGTTGGCTCTATGTAGAGTCTCTTACAACTAAAGTCCACTTATAAATGAACAAGAGAATATAATTTTTTATTGGCTCTACGTAGAGTCCCAACTCTACCACAGACCTATAGAGCGCTCCAAGGCGGTCCCAGTACCGAAATCCGTAGGTCTCTACGACCCCGGGGAGCAAAAATACAATTTTAATGGGTTTATGAATACTGGGACTCTACCTAGAGTCGTCTATTAGGCTTCGTTAGAGAGCCGCCGTCGAGCCCTATATGGTAGAGAAAATCCCGACTTCGTAGTCCCTCTGGGAGCCGAGATATGGCCGAATGAAGATTTTCAAGATGGCGGACAAGATGGCCGCCACGCTTTTCAAACCCTCGTATCTCCCTCAATTTTGGTCCTACGGATTCGGGACTTTCACTACTGTGGTTGTTTTCGAACCCTCCACAGGGTTACGCCCTCAACTCAGAAAGAAGGTATTATCCGCCACCTAGAATTTTTCTAAGTCGAAGGGCGTTTTTAGGGGTAGGGGGATGAAACTTCGTCCAAATGATTGTGGAGGGTACGAAGACTAACGCTCTAGTCGTTAGTGTGGGGGGGGTTTAAGGGGGGGGGACCAGGATAAAAATGTCAAAAACACCCTACGACCCCTAGTTTCCGAGATATCCGGGTTACAAGGTTATGGGGAGCTGGGGAGGAAAAACCATACGTTTAAAAACGTAATTTTTCCCTGGCTATTTTAGCTAAAATTTTTGTTAGTGTCTAAGGTTGACCAAATTATTAATAAGTTTTGGAATATATAATTTTGAGTTACTAATGTCCAGAGGGTTGGTTACCATTAATTTATAAAGAAGGGGGATGAAGAGTTGGTGACGGCAAAAAATTTTAAAAGCTTGTTTTAACCATACCAAATACTCTAAAATTTTGAAAAAAATTTATAGGTGGTCAGGATTAACCAAATTATTTTTTAAGAATTATTCCAGAGGGGTAACTGCAATTGGGGTTGATACCCGGATATCCCGGAAATTTACTATACACGTGGTTTTTGACATAAACACCCCGTGTGAGGGCTTGTTTTAAAGGGGGGACAACCACGAATTTAACTATAATATTTAAAGTATATATTTTCTTAATAATTTTTGGATTAAATGTCAAAAAACACAATTTAATAGGTTAAAAATACAATAAAATAGAAGGTGGCCACAATATGGTCCAATTTGAAAATTTTTTTCTTCTAATATACTCTTCGCGTCGATGCCTTTTCAGGTGCAGTATCGTCTTTCACCCCCAAGTGTTCCTGAGGGATGCACGTGGCGGGCACGTGCCTTCCTATAATCTTCAAAAATTTGTAGCTCGACAACCCTTTTCCAGAAAAATCTGGAATTTTCTAGGCTTGAAGCTGGGTCTCCAAACTTAATTTTGGAGCAGTAAAATTTAGGGGTTGTCGATCTAGTTTCAAAGTTTTTGAAGGTCAAAGTCAAAAAATAGTGTAAACCTTAATAACTTGTGAAGGGGTGGTCCGATTTTCACTCCTGATACACCGTTGAAGAGGGCTCGACGTCCACTATCCCGGGCCGCTTCCAGATTCTTCCCAAGTCTTCCCGCTTTTCTTCCCAATTGAGGTTAGGAACGTGGTCTTCCTCGGTAACTCCAGAACCCCTGGGCGGAAAAATCTGAAATTCACCAGGGTCGTAGTCCTCCCCAATGCGCCCAAGATAGCAGTTGAAAATCTGTGGGGTATCGATCTATTTTCCGAGATATCGATGCTTAAACGTTCGAAGATTTTAGGTTAAGCACTTTTTAGGGGATATCTTTTCTCCCGAGGGGGCTATCGAAAAACGGATTTCACAGACACTTCACTGACGTGATTGCGCACTTTTTGGTGTATCACTCACTAAGATACGACGATATTTGCACTTTTACTGGATTTTTCGAGCGCGGAGCGGCTTAAAATCGTGGCGTTCGTGACGGCGGTCAGAGCGCAACTGGTTAGGTTAGGTTAGGTTAGGTTAGGTTAGGTTAGGTTAGGTTAGGTTAGGTTAGGTTAGGTTAGGTTTGTCACCATTGTGAGGATTGTCAGGACGAAGACGCCAAACACACCCTGGAGGACTGCCCTGCTTGGGCGACAAATCGCGCAGAGCTGAGTGCAGTAGTGGGGAACGACCTCTCGCTGCCGACTGTAGTTAAACAAATGGTCGACAGCGAGACGTCGTGGACAGCGGTGCAGGCCTTTGCAGAGCGCGTCATGCTCTGCAAAGAAGCGGCGGAGAGGGAAAGGGAGGAAACCTCCGACCTTCCCATCCGCCGCAGGCGCATGGGGCGCAGACGGCAGGCTTATGGCCTGCACCAGCTGCCCCCACAGTAGGGCCGGCCGGGTAGCGGAACAATCGGGATTCCGCTGCCCGACCTGAACGGCCTTTGGGTTGAAAGGCGCGTCCGTGTCAACGCGCCTTTACCCTTGCGGGAAGAGGAGGCTGCGGGCCCAACCCGCAGGCCACTCCGAGGAGAGTGGCCAAGCCGAGGCCGCCGTGGTAGCGGCCGCCGCGCTGGGGCTGTGGAGCATGAATAAGCACATGGTCCCGGCAATACGCGGTAGGCGTTTGACACCGTGTGGTTTTTAGTGGGTTCGAGTCCCACATAACCACCCAGCTTCCCGTTCTTGGCTGGGTGGTAGGCGAGGGCCTTTTCCACACGAAAAAAAAAAAAAAAAAAAAAAAAAAAAAAAAAAAAAAAAAAAAAAAAAAAAAAAAAAAAAAAGGTTAGGTTAGGTTAGGTTAGGTTAGGTTAGGTTAGGTTAGGTTAGGTTAGGTTTTTTTTTTTTTTTTTTTTTTTTTTTTTTTTAATGATTTAACTTTCTTTCCGCCTTACGGGTGGAGGCGCCCTTGGCTACTATTCTTTTATTGTATATCTTATCTATAAATGTGTATGTGTGTGTTTATGTAGTTGTTATCTATGTTTTGTCATCAATTTGCTTTTATCTCTTAGACTAAATATTTCCTATTTTATTTCTATTTATTTACGTTCCATTTAATTTACACTTATCTGTGCTTTTAATGCTCTTTATCTATTTCTTTAATTTAATTTCGGTCTGTATTATATTTAGTTATATCTATTTATTATTTAGTCTATTATATTTTTAGTTTATTTAATTAACTTTGTATTTTATTTAGGTTTATTTCTAGTAATCTGTGTTTTAAAATTTGTGGTTAACTTCTCCTTTACTTTTAATATCAATTTATGTTTTACTTAGTTTCTTTTATTTGTAACATATGATTGTACACATCTATGACTTATTTATATACAAAACTTTAGTGACTATTATTTAGTGTTTTTATGTTATCCTTCTAATTTGATCTTTCCTATTAACTGGAGTTCTATAATTATGATTACAAATACCCAGTTTCAAGCTTATTTTGGACAATAATCGACTACGAGACACAAGATATTTCGCTCGTGGTGTACGCCTTGATCAGAAGAGATAGTTCCTATCTTTCTGATCAAGGCTCTTATCCAATACTTGCGCCTCGCACTCGATTATTGTCTTTACTTTCCTGTCGATCCAATGGTATATCTGTCTGTCTGTCTGTCTGGTCGAGTCACAAATTGTATGCCACATTGGCTCTGGCCAGGGCCTCTCGCCTCTGCCTAATAGGGCATTCGGTGCTGAAGGCATTGTGAACCAGGTCTGCAAGTTTGGCCTCCTTACAGTTTCTACAAGAAGGTGGGACTCCCGCCACCAAGTCCTCACATTGAGCCCTCAGGTGCGGGCCTCCGCAGTGGCTGCACACGTCAACCTCCAGCTCACAGAATCGCCGACCATGCCCGTATCCCAGACAGCGCGAGCACTGAATGAGAGGGGATTGGTCGGCGACCCTTATCCGCTGGAGGTCCACGTGCACAGCCCCAGCTGAAGTCAATCTCTGCCACAAGATGGGAGATACCCTGAGGACTCTATGGCTCTTGAGCGGGTTTTTCGTCCTCTTCCTGTAGACAATCTGCATTCGGACGTCGTCCTCTTTGAGTCCTTCAAAGAGGCCAACGTTCTGAGTTTGCAATGCCTTCAGCACCGTATCATCGGAATGCTCTTCCAGTAGGTCCCGGAAGATGACTAGCGGGTCTTTGTTTTTAAGGTCTAAAATTTGTAAACTGTTGTCTGCTTTCTCAATTTTATCTTTTATTTTTGCTATGTCTTCTATTTTCTTACACCCGATAATCACCTTCTGGTCCCTAGATTTCCTGAGCATATCCACGTACCCTCCACTTTCTGTCGCATTTATTGCCCTTCTAATTTTTTGTTACGACATCCTCCCCTGTGTCTTTTGAAATGGTCGATGAGACCACCACCGAGTGCATGGCGGAAACTCCGAGCTTTTGCTTCGGAGGTGCCGCCACTACGCTCGCGTAGGTAGTCGCCTCTCTCTTTGGTAGTTCTTTTAGGATTGTGGTGAGTTCCGACATCTGCTTACTATTTTCTAACAAAATTTTCTTGTATTCATTCATCTCCTCCACAATCCTAACGTCTTTTTTTGTTTTTGTCAAAATATCATTTTTTTCCGACTCTTCATCCTCATTTATCACCATTTCGAATAGATTTGTCAAAATTTCTAAAATGTTTTCTTTTATCGAAGTTTTTATATTGCCCGATTGTTTCAGTTGGGCCTTGCCCTCCTGGAGCAACCTGAAGGCTTTTGAGGTCCTACTTTCGTCCCTCGGCAATTTTTCTCCTGAGGCCCCCGACGACCCCTCGCTATTTGTCCGAATTTGTTTTGCTGCATGAGCATCGTCTTTTAAATTTTTTGTTACCTTTTTAACTGTTTTAGCTTTTGTCTTAGTGATTGTCTTATTTAGTATAGCGGGGACGTCGGGCTCCTCAGGCGAAAAAGTGAGGGTACGCTTGGTCGACGGAGTGCGAAACATTTTAAGTATTTAGGGGGGATTTAAGGGAGGGGAGACAGCGTCAGTCTGGAAGTAATCACGGTTAAAATATAAAATTGTATAAGTTGTAAAGTCCTTTAAAAAATTTTTTAATCAAATATTTATTTTGCGCTCTGATTTGATACGCCAAGTCGTTAATTATTTAAGTTTTTGTCAGTCTCTTACTGTATGTATAGGTACAGTAATTAGTTTAAAATTTTTATTTATTAATTAAATTGGATTAGATTAAATTAGATTAAAATAGTCAGTCTTTTACTGTATGTAAAGGTACAGCAAAAAAGTAAAATGTTTATTAAATAAATTAAAAGTAGAGCCTATAATATAAATGTAAAATTATTGTTAAATTATTAATAATTAATCACATTTTTCAAAAAGTATGCGTCCGATTTTCGAAAACGGGGTGTCGCTGGACTCGTCTCGGCGAGACGGATCTAATGATGCCAAAAATAGAAAATATTTAGTGGAAAATTTATAAATTTTCAAAGAAAATGTGGTTTTTTGAATTTTGGAAATGCCGTAGCAAGTCCAAATAAAGTCCGATGAGGCCGAGAAGCGGCTCAATCGACGCGGGGCGACGGAATCTACTAGAAAAAATTTAGTTTTGAACAACCAGTGTTCGTGGAAAATTTGGAAAATTCAAAAATGCAATTTTTTGGTGTTTTTTGGAAAATTTTGTATGGGGCGCGCGCGAAAATCAAATCCGTTTGCGCACCGTTCAATTAGCACCGAATTATCGAATCCAACGATATGTCACACTTGTAATTTTGAGGAAAATTTTTGAAATTTCTAATACCAATGTATGGGGAAAAGCACTTACCAAGTAACCTCGGTATGCTAATTTTGGACAAATCCTAAAATTTTTCAAAAAGTATGCGTCCGATTTTCGAAAACGGGGTGTCGCTGGACTCGTCTCGGCGAGACGGATCTAATGATGCCAAAAATAGAAAATATTTAGTGGAAAATTTATAAATTTTCAAAGAAAATGTGGTTTTTTGAATTTTGGAAATGCCGTAGCAAGTCCAAATAAAGTCCGATGAGGCCGAGAAGCGGCTCAATCGACGCGGGGCGACGGAATCTACTAGAAAAAATTTAGTTTTGAACAACCAGTGTTCGTGGAAAATTTGGAAAATTCAAAAATGCAATTTTTTGGTGTTTTTTGGAAAATTTTGTATGGGGCGCGCGCGAAAATCAAATCCGTTTGCGCACCGTTCAATTAGCACCGAATTATCGAATCCAACGATATGTCACACTTGTAATTTTGAGGAAAATTTTTGAAATTTCTAATACCAATGTATGGGGAAAAGCACTTACCAAGTAACCTCGGTATGCTAATTTTGGACAAATCCTAAAATTTTTCAAAAAGTATGCGTCCGATTTTCGAAAACGGGGTGTCGCTGGACTCGTCTCGGCGAGACGGATCTAATGATGCCAAAAATAGAAAATATTTAGTGGAAAATTTATAAATTTTCAAAGAAAATGTGGTTTTTTGAATTTTGGAAATGCCGTAGCAAGTCCAAATAAAGTCCGATGAGGCCGAGAAGCGGCTCAATCGACGCGGGGCGACGGAATCTACTAGAAAAAATTTAGTTTTGAACAACCAGTGTTCGTGGAAAATTTGGAAAATTCAAAAATGCAATTTTTTGGTGTTTTTTGGAAAATTTTGTATGGGGCGCGCGCGAAAATCAAATCCGTTTGCGCACCGTTCAATTAGCACCGAATTATCGAATCCAACGATATGTCACACTTGTAATTTTGAGGAAAATTTTTGAAATTTCTAATACCAATGTATGGGGAAAAGCACTTACCAAGTAACCTCGGTATGCTAATTTTGGACAAATCCTAAAATTTTTCAAAAAGTATGCGTCCGATTTTCGAAAACGGGGTGTCGCTGGACTCGTCTCGGCGAGACGGATCTAATGATGCCAAAAATAGAAAATATTTAGTGGAAAATTTATAAATTTTCAAAGAAAATGTGGTTTTTTTAATTTTGGAAATGCCGTAGCAAGTCCAAATAAAGTCCGATGAGGCCGAGAAGCGGCTCAATCGACGCGGGGCGACGGAATCTACTAGAAAAAATTTAGTTTTGAACAACCAGTGTTCGTGGAAAATTTGGAAAATTCAAAAATGCAATTTTTTGGTGTTTTTTGGAAAATTTTGTATGGGGCGCGCGCGAAAATCAAATCCGTTTGCGCACCGTTCAATTAGCACCGAATTATCGAATCCAACGATATGTCACACTTGTAATTTTGAGGAAAATTTTTGAAATTTCTAATACCAATGTATGGGGAAAAGCACTTACCAAGTAACCTCGGTATGCTAATTTTGGACAAATCCTAAAATTTTTCAAAAAGTATGCGTCCGATTTTCGAAAACGGGGTGTCGCTGGACTCGTCTCGGCGAGACGGATCTAATGATGCCAAAAATAGAAAATATTTAGTGGAAAATTTATAAATTTTCAAAGAAAATGTGGTTTTTTGAATTTTGGAAATGCCGTAGCAAGTCCAAATAAAGTCCGATGAGGCCGAGAAGCGGCTCAATCGACGCGGGGCGACGGAATCTACTAGAAAAAATTTAGTTTTGAACAACCAGTGTTCGTGGAAAATTTGGAAAATTCAAAAATGCAATTTTTTGGTGTTTTTTGGAAAATTTTGTATGGGGCGCGCGCGAAAATCAAATCCGTTTGCGCACCGTTCAATTAGCACCGAATTATCGAATCCAACGATATGTCACACTTGTAATTTTGAGGAAAATTTTTGAAATTTCTAATACCGGGTTAGGTTAGGTTAGGTTAGGTTAGGTTAGGTTAGGTTAGGTTAGGTTAGGTTAGGTTAGGTTGGGGGACACCCCATGCAAAGCTAGCGTCCACGTCGCGTCCCCTGGGCAACGTCGCGTCCTGACCACCGTAACGGAGTGGCAGGCCGACGGCTAATCAGCTTTGTGTAGTCGGCGCAATCAGTGCGTAACATGGCAGAGTCGCAACCACTGCGAGACGCCTTCGGGCGATTTCTGAAAAAAGGCCCTTCTCAGGGCCAAAAAGGCCCTTCTCAGGGCCAACAAAAGGGAAGAAAAAAGAAAAGGGGTGGGAAGCACTCGGATGGGGGGGATAATGGGAGGGGTTCGGATAGGTCGAGGTCCGAACATGAGAGGAGTCATGGGGAGTCCGAGGAGGTGGAGGAGCTGTCCGATGGCTCGGCGGTAGGCCAGAGAAGGCTAGGAAGCCTTCTGGGCAGTCTTGGGTCGGTCACCTCGCTTTCGGAATCGGTGCTCGGATCCAAGCGCTTATACTCAGAGGTGGCGAGTGGTTCCGACACCGAAGTTGGTGCGCCTCGGCCGAAACTGGCCGCTGCGAAAAAGGGGAAGGCTCGGGGTGCATCCAGTGCTACGAGGGCCCGGGCTGAGGCACGAAGGAGCCAGGAGGAGGATGCTGAGGCCTCCTTCTCGGCCACGTTGGAGGCTCGGGCCTTCAGGAAGGCGGGACCCCCGAGTGGGGATGAGGGCATGGAGGCGGCCCCCATTGAGGTGCGGGACTTCGGTTCCATGGGGGCGGAAGGCCTCATGGACACCGCGGTGGAGAGGCTTGGAGTAATCTCCAGCCTCGTCCGAAAAACCACTGCCCTCAAGGGGGGCTATAGCGCAAAGATCTTGCGGGCCTCCTCGGACATCAGGGATATCATTGATACCCTGGTGGCGCGCAGTGAGTCGGATGAGGTTCGGCGCCTCAAAGCCGACAATGGCCGCCTACAAAGAGAGGTGGCCAACATGAAGGCAGAGGTCGCTGCGCTCCGCCGGGGGTTCGAGGAGTCCCGTCGCGAGGTCGGCCAGGCTGCGCGGACTGCAGAGAGGCAGGCCGCTCCTCTGATGGAGGAGGACCTTGTACAGAGGCTGGAGGCCTCCATGGAGAGGATGATTGCTGTCCGCCTTGCAGATATGGAGTCTCGCCTACCTCGCAGGGTCACCCGCCCACCGCTGGCGGGTGATAACTCCGAGGTGGCGAGGGCTGCGAGGGCGGCCATCGAGGAGGCCTCCGGCTTTAGACCGGAGCCGCAGCCTGCGCAGCCTGCTCAGCCAGCGGCAGTGGAGGAAATGGAGGTTCTGGCCCCAGCACGCCCGGCCTCCAATAAGCAGAAACGGAAGGGGGCAGCAGAGAAGGCGACGGAGTGGGGCCCCTTCGGACCCTCGACCTCAACGGCCGAGGCATCCCCGGAGCTCCCCTGGGTGGAGGTGCGAGGGAAGGGGAAGGGCGTGGGGAAAAAGTCCCAGCCCAAACCCACCACGGCACCCAAGGAGAGATCCACGGCGGCCCCCGTGCGAAAAGCGCCTCCCAAGGCGGCGCCACCGAAGGCAAGGAAGCTGATGGTCCCGAGCTCCTCGGCTGTAATTCTCAAGTTACAGCCGGAGGCAGCGCAAAACGGGGCCTCATATGCTTCTGCCCTGCTGAAGGCCGAGCAGGACGTGAACTTGGAGGAGCTGGGCATTGGCTCGCTTCGGATTCGCCCAAGTGCGACCGGAGCGAGGCTGATTGAGATCCCCGGTTCCTCCAGTTCAGACAAGGCTGACGCTCTTGCCTCGGCCTTGAGGGTGGCGCTGTCCGGCGTCGCGGAAGTGTCCAGGCCCGTCAAAACCTCGGACTTCCGCGTGACGGGCCTGAACGATGCGGCTACAGTGCCGCGGGTAAAAGCTGCAGTCGCCAGGGTTGGGGGCTGCACGGAGGAGCAGGTCTGGGTGGGCGAAATCCGCCCAGACTGGCGGGGCTCTCGCTCCGCCCTGATGCGCTGCCCGATCACGACGGCGAAAAAGCTGATCGAGGCGGGCAGCCTCAGCGTTGGTTGGGGCTCCGTGCGGCTCCAGCACTTGGCGGCGAGACCCATGCACTGTTATAAGTGCATGGGTAAGGGGCACACCGCGGCGCTGTGCCCCTCGCAGACCGACCGCAGTCGGCTCTGCTACAGGTGCGGGGAGGCAGGGCATTTGTCCGCTTCCTGCACCGCGGCGCCCCGCTGCGCTGTATGCCGCGACGCCGGAAAGCCGGCGGACCATGTGATGGGGGGTAGGTCCTGCAACCCCCCGTCAGTCCGCGGCAAAGGGCCGTCCCCTCCTCCGCGTGAGGGCACCACACAGGCGGCGCCAGCTGGCCAAATGGAGGAGTGATGGGGGTCTCCTTCCTCCAGGCCAACCTCAACCACTGCGCCCGGTCGCAGGATCTCCTCCTGCAATCCATGGCGCAGTGGGACATTGATGTCGCGGTGGTCTCGGAGCCATACGCGGTTCCCTCCCTACCCCACTGGGCTGGGGATCTGGATGGCTCCGTGGCCATCGTGGCCAAGTCTGGCGCTGCCTCTCCCCTCACGCTCCGGAGGAGAGGGCACGGGTTTGTGGTGGCGGTTCGGGGAGAGTACGCCATTATTGGCGTTTACTTTTCCCCGAACCGGGACTTGCCGGCCCTGGAGCAGTTTCTGGACGCTCTGGGGCCGGAGGTAAGGCGGCTAGCGCCCCTCAAGGTCCTCGTGGCCGGCGACTTCAACGCCAAATCCACGGCGTGGGGGAACCCGGCCACCGAGCCCAAGGGGCGAAAAGTGGAGGAATGGGCGCTGGCCGCGGGGCTGTCTCTTGTGAATAGGGGGACAGCCCAAACGTGCGTGCGGCGGACGGGGGGATCGGTGGTGGACTTGACGTTTGCCACCCCGGCCGCCGCGCGTACCGTGACGGGTTGGAGAGTGGAGGAGGGGGTGGAGACACTATCGGACCACCTGTATATACGGTTCGAGGTGTCTGCCGCCCCCGGAAGTCAGGCGGCATCGTCGTCACGGGTGCGCAGTCGATTCCCACGCTGGGCGCTCACGCGGCTCGACCTGGAGCTGGCGGAAGAGGCGGCTATCGTTGGCCGCTGGAGCCTCCCGTCTCTTGTGGGAATGGGGGTAGACGAAGCGGCTGGCCGTTTCACTGACGCCTGCACTGCAGTGTGCAGGGCGGCCATGCCTAGCGTCAGTCGCCCCCCCCCCAGACGGGCGGTGTACTGGTGGTCGGCGGAGATTGCCGCTCTCCGAGCCGCCTGCAACGGGGCCCGTAGAGCGTACGGCCGGAGTCGACGGCGCAACCCCCGTGACGAGGAGAGGGATGACCAGCTGTATGCGGTGTATGTCCAGAAACGTGTGGAGCTACAGCTGGCCATCAGTCGGGCCAAGGAGGAAGCCTTCGAGGAGCTGGTGGAGGGCATAGAGAGGGACCCGTGGGGTCGCCCGTACAAGTGGGCGCGAGACAAATTGCGTCCACAGGCGGCCCCGTTGACGGAGAGCCTCCAGCCGGCTCTGTTGGAGGAGATTGTCGGGGAACTATTCCCCGGCAATCCGCGGGGGTTTTCTCCGCCAAGAATGGCCCGACGGCCGCCTGACGAAGCGGAGGCTGATCCGCCTTCCGTCACCGACGTCGAAATGGAGGTGGTCCAAGATCGCCTCCGGACCAAGAAGAGGGCACCGGGTCCAGACGGGGTGCACGGGAGGATGCTTGCGCTGATCCTCGTGCACCTCGGAGAGAGGTTTCGGGAGCTGCTCAACCGCTGTTTGCGGGAGGGGCGGTTCCCGAAACTCTGGAAGGAGGGCCGACTCTGCCTTATTCCGAAGGGGAGTCGGCCCCTGGACTCGGCCTCGGCGGTGCGACCTCTGGTCCTGCTGAGCGAGGCTGCGAAGGCCCTGGAGAGCGTCGTGGCTTCGCGCCTCGTTCGGCACGTGGAGAACGGCCCGGGACCGCGTCTCTCTGACGCGCAGTACGGGTTCCGGGCCGAGAGGTCCACCGTGGATGCCCTCAGGCGTCTACGTTCGGTGACAGAGGAGGCGGATCGGGATGGAGAGGTGACCCTGGCGACGTCGCTCGACATCGCCAACGCCTTCAACAGTATCCCGCACAGTGTAATACGGGAGGCGCTCGAGTATTTCGGGGTGCCCCCGTATCTGCGGAGGCTGTTGGAGGCGTACCTGGAGGAGCGCTTCGTCCTGTTCGAGGACAGGGGGGGTCGGATGGTTCAGCGCAGCGTCGGATGCGGTGTCCCGCAGGGGTCGATTCTCGGCCCTATACTGTGGGACATCGCGTACGACTGGGTCCTGCGGTGCCGGCTTCCCCCCGGGACTGGTGTCATCTGTTACGCGGATGACACTCTCTTTACGTCCCGGGGTGCGAATTTCGGTGAGGCGGCGCGGTCGGCCGAAACGGGTCTTGCCCTATTGGTCGACCGCATAGAGAGGCTTGGGCTTCGGGTCCGTCTGGACAAGACCGAAGTCCTCCTCTTCCGCGGGGCCCGGACGCGAGGACCCCCCCCAGGAGCGCGCCTCCGGGTGGGTCAGGTGGAGTTGAGGGTGAGCACCCAGATGAAATATCTGGGGCTCATCCTCGACGGACGATGGTCCTTCGGCCCCCACTTTCGCGAGTTGGGGCCGAGGATCATCAGGACGGCTGCTTCGCTCGGCCAACTCCTCCCCAACCTGGGTGGGCCGAGCGAAGCAGTGAGGAGGCTTT
Source organism: Euzophera pinguis (assembly GCA_947363495.1). Classification (NCBI taxonomy): domain Eukaryota; kingdom Metazoa; phylum Arthropoda; class Insecta; order Lepidoptera; family Pyralidae; genus Euzophera; species Euzophera pinguis. The sequence continues at coordinate 15,131,904 of OX376173.1, forward strand.
ACTCTGGCGTCTGCCGGAGTATGGCGATGTACGGTGCCCCCATCTGGGTGGACGCCCTCACCGCGACGAACAAACGCCTTCTGCGACAGGCGCAGAAGGTGATCGCGGTGAGGGTGATACGGGGGTACCGTACAGTAGCCTTTTCTGCGGCCACGGCCCTCGCGGGCGACCCGCCGTGGGAATTGGTGGCGGAGGTGCTCGCCGAAGTGTACCACTTTGTGGCAAACAGGAGGGAAGCCGGCGAGCGCCCCTCGGCGGAAGTCGTGCGGCGGGTGCGCCTGCGAGCGCAGGCGGAACTCATGCGGAGGTGGGAGGCGGACCTGGCGCAGGCGGCGTTCGGTGTCCGCACAGCGGAGGCCCTGCGTCAGGTCCTGGAGAAGTGGATGATGAGGCGGCGCAAGCCTCTCACCTTCCGCATGACGCAGGTGCTCACCGGGCACGGTTGCTTCGGTGAGTACCTGCACCGCGTGGCCCGGAGGGAGGCCGAGCCTCGCTGCCACGACTGTGGCGAGGCTCAGGACACCGCTCAACACGTCCTTGAGCGGTGTCCCAGGTGGAGCCGGCAGCGCCACGAGTTGGCCGCTGCGTTTGGCGGGACGGACCTGTCGCTCCCGAGTGTCGCCAACGCGATGCTCGAGAGCGACAGTGCTTGGGAGGCAATGGCCTCCTTCTGCGAGGTCGTCATGTCGCAGAGGGAGGCCGAGGAAAGGGACCGCGAGGACGATCCCCTCGCGGACCCGATCCGGCGACGGAGAGGGGGGGTGCGACGCAGGCGCTACTTGGCGCGCCTGGAAGCGCCCCCATAAGCGGTGGGACTGGAGCAGTCCCACCCGGCGGCAGAGGTCCTCCAGGTGTCGGAGGGCCTCTGAGAGCGGAGAGTCCGGTTTCTGGTGAGAAACCGGCCAGTCGCAGAGGCGTCTTGTGTTAGTCAGATCCGAGACGCCTCCCTGCAATGCGGCCGACGGCACCCGCAGGGGTTTAGTGGGTAGTCTGGGCCGTCTAGCGGCCCAGGAGTCCCACACTCCGTGCGTAAATGCATTCCCCTGCGAAATCAAAAAAAAAAAAAAAAAAGGTTAGGTTAGGTTAGGTTAGGTTAGGTTAGGTTAGGTTAGGTTAGGTTAGGTTAGGTTAGGTTAGGTTAGGTTAGGTTAGGTTAGGTTAGGTTAGGTTAGGTTAGGTTTTTTTTTTTTTTTTTTTTTTTTTTTTTTTTTTTTTTTTTTTTAACAACTACCATCAACAATCAAGTTCTGTTGATGCCTATGTGAGCTTGAGCCTTTTTCATTCCAGTTCTATCTTTCATTCCTCTCGTACTTCCATACCTCATCCTTACCTATCATGCTTCTCCTTTTATGCTATCTACGGGTGGGATGCCCGTCTATGTTTTCTATTCTGCTAGCGTTATCTTTATTCATTCCTTATGTTCTATTTGGGTACAGGGTAATGATACACTTCTTTTTTTTTTTATTTATCGATTTACAGTTTCTCTTAATATTACATTTCATAGTCTTTATTGTATAGGGGTATTATCTTACATTTCTTTCTTTTATTTCCTTTACATTTTCCACTTATGTCTATAGCTTACTCTATTTTATATCTATTTGTGTTTTCATATTTCCTTACATTTTTACACAACAGTTTTTTGTTACATGGTGATCATTAATATACGTGTTATATTATGACATCATGTATTTCTTGCCATTTTTTTTATTTACCCTAGTAGTTATTTCTGCACAGAATTTCAGAAAATTATCAACCTGTTTACCTTTTATCAAGTCTGGTAATGAATTTTTGCATATTTTGTATCCTATTTCTGTTTCTAACTTTATTCTTTGGCGGCCAAAGACCGGACATTCTGCGAGTAGATGCAGCACTGTTTCCTCCTCGCTTGGATCACAGATGCACGAGGGGTTATCGCGACACTTGAATCTATGCAAGTATCCCGCGAACCCCCCATGCCCCGTTAATATCTGCGTTACTTGGCCTGTCGGCTTTATATTCCGTATCGTTTTGTAGGCCTCCGATGTCACGGGAAAAAACATTTTCGTTGTACTCGCGGTCTTGCCCACGTTGTATCTCTCGTCCCACTCGCGAATCGACTCCAAACGTAGGACTCGCTTCGCGTGCGAGACCGGACACAGATCGTACTTAGCCCTGGTTTTCGAATTCACAGCAGCATCCTTTGCCAGCTCGTCCGCCCTTTCGTTGCCCTCCAGTCCTGCGTGCGCTTTGATCCAGTACAGTTTTAGGATTTTGTTCTGGCGGAATATCGTACTTATGTTATCCCTAGTTTCTACTGCTAGCGGATGGAGGGAACTCGGGTTCACGATGGTCATCAGAGCTGACATGGAGTCGCTGTAAATTCCAAAATCATTGGCTTTATGAGCTTTGATTCTCCCCGTGGCTTCACGTATCGCCAGGAGCTCAGCCTGGTAAACCGTGCAGTAGGACGGCAAGCAAAACTTAGATTTTCCGATTTCCACCCCGCCCCCCCAGATGGAGAGCGCGGCACCAACCTTCCCATCAATTTTGCTGCCGTCTGTGTAGATTTGAATAGAGGATTCTCTGCTCTCATCCACTTGCTGCTGATTCTCCAGGCCGATAAACTCGAGGTCGAGCCGATCCGCCGGGTGGGGAGCTTCAATCGCTGGGGCCAATCGCTCGATCCCCCTGTCACCCAGCCCCGGTATGGGTGCACCCCCCTTAATCCTGTATAGCGAGGCTACCTCGCGTACACGTAGATCCAGGGGAAGCAGTCCAGCTAACACGAGAGCTGCGTTGAGGGAGACCGTGCGGTAGGCTCTGCTGATCTTTTGGGCAAAACCGCGCAGTACAGCGTTCAGCTGCTTTTTGATCCCTACTCTTTTAACTACTGGTGCCCAAACACTAGCACCATACAGGATTATGGGCTCTACTGTTGCCTTGTATATGGTGCGAACTATTTCCGGGTCTAGGCCCCAGTTAGTCTTTGCCGCCTTCGCTAGTTGTTTATATATGACTATTGATCTCCTACAAATGTTACTTACATGCTTTTTGAAGGTGAGTTTTGCATCTATTGTCACCCCTAGCAATTTCATATCCTGTACCATTTCAATGTTGCTCCCGTTCATGCTCAGACGTGGCTCGTCAAACTTCTGCTTCTTTGTTATTACCATACCTTTGGTTTTTTGCGCAGCAAATCTCAATTTGTTGTCCGTTCCCCACGTCTGAACAAGCGCGAGAGCTTCCCTGGCTTGGCTTTCAATTTCTATGGCGCGGTCACCGTCGAAAACTAGGACCACATCATCTGCGAAGGCCTGTACACACAATCCTTTACTTTCTAACTTTTTCAGGAGGGGGTCCAATAGCAGATTCCAAAGTATTGGACCTGCAACAGATCCCTGGATGCATCCTTTGGTTGACTCGACGGTTATTTCTTGTCCTCCATATCTTACGGATACCTTCCTATTTTGCAGATAACTGTCAAGAATTCTCCTGATACCTATCGGGCAACACTCCTCGGCGAGTCTGAGCACCACCGCCGGCCACCAGGCGTTGTCGAAGGCCCCCTCTATGTCCAGTGATACCAACGTGACAATTTTCTTTTCTGCGAGTTTGGTTCTTACGTGTTCCATCAGGGCATAGAGGGAGTCTTCGGTACTCCTTTGCGGCATAAATCCGTATTGGTGTTTACTCATCCTCGGAAGGAGGTGATGTTTGAGCCGCGCGACCACCATCTTTTCCAATATTTTTCCCAATATTGGTAGTAAGCCAATAGGTCTATATGCCTTTGGGGTCGTGTAGGTTTCCTTTGCAGGTTTCTTAAGGATTATGGTTACGGCCTCTTTCCATTGTGTGGGAAAATGGCTGTACGTCAGACGTTCATGAGGGCCAGAAAGAGTTTTAAATCCCTTCCTATTACTCTCATGCATATGTCCGCCGTAAAGCCATCCACCCCGGGAGCCTTCTTTGGGTTGAACGATTCGGTCGCCGCCTTCAGCTCTGCCTCCGTAAATGGTTGTTCGCAATTTCCTTGTTGCTCACTTGCATTAACGTTTTTTGCTTTTGTTCTAACTTCTCTGTGTCTAGCATTGTCTTCGCTTTCAGAGTCTTTTTGGTAGAACGTTTCCGCTAGCAATTTGGCTGACTCCCTCATCGTTAGACTTTTCCCGTCTTTCTGCAATGGTACGTCCTCCTCTCTCTTGGACGTCTTCATCAGAACCCTGTATATGCCGTCCCAGACCGTCTCTTTCTCTTGTTTACCGCAAAATTCTCGCCAGCTATCTATTTTTGCCGCCTTTACCTTGTTTTCATAATCTTTTTTATTTTTCAGGTATTCGTCGACCACGGCCGCCCGACGGGAGGGTGCTGCGTTCCTGATCCTGTTCTTCAAGGTTGTGACCTTGGACTTCATCTTTGCCAGTTCATCGGACCACCACGGTGAGGTGAGCACTTCTTTGTTTTTCTTCTTCGGTATTGCATGTACACAGGCTTCTGTTATTATTGCAGTGATTTTCCCTACCATTTCATCAATCTCTTCTTTATTTTTAATTTGATTTATCGTTGTTGCCGAAATGTTATTTTCTACTTTTAACTTGTCTAATTTTTCATTGAATTTCTGCCAATTCGCTTTTTTTGTATTATATCGCCTGGTTGTTCTTTGTACCTCCATTCCTTTAGATTTTTGCAACTTAACTTCGAATGTTATCCCGTTGTGGTCCGAGTCAACAAGATCCTCATCTATTCTCCAACCCTCAATCTTCCCCAGCATCCCCGCCGTGCAGGCCGTTATGTCAACGAAACTCGTGTATCTCTTCCCGTTCCTAATTGTATCGAACGTGGGCACACTACCTGTATTTAAAACATTTAGGCCTGTTTCGTTGAAAGCACTTGCCATCTCAATTCCTCTACTATCAATTATGGGACTACCCCACCAAGAGCTCTTCGCATTGGCGTCACCCCCCACTATGGCATGTGCTGGCCCCAGTTGGTCCATGATTTTTCTTAATTGGGTTATGTATGGTGTTATGGGTACGTTTGGTTCGAAGTAATATGATATAACCAAAATCTTCCAGGCCACTGTTACCACTTCAACAACAACTATGTTCTTCGTTGTCAGATCTGGGTGTTGTGTGACTGCAACGTCTTGGTCGAACACGGCTATTGCTGCCTTGTTTTTACCCGGGTTATTGCTGGTGTCCTGGAAGACTCTCACCCCTCTCCTACCCTTCATCATGGTGTTTTCGCCAACATAGGGCTCCTGCAATAGCGCTACTGCAATTTTTCTTTTTTCGGCCTCTATTAGAAGCTCCTCGGTGGCCAACTGCTTCCTCTGGAGGTTCGCTTGCGCGAACTTGTAGTTCCTTTGGCTGCCCTTAGCAATAAGCCACACTGGAGCGGGCTATGGCATCCCACTTCCGTCTGTTCGGGCATTCAGAGTCGAACGCGTTATGGTCCGTTACCGCGTGTTTTGAATTGCTGCAATTCCGGCAGTTCGGAGGAGTCCCTACTGCCAATTCCGAGCACTCAGACTTTAGATGCGGTCCACCACAGTGGCTGCACAAGTCTGCTGGCTCAGTGCAAATGCGCTTCCCATGTCCAAATCGGAGACAACGCGTACACTGTATTAGCGGTGTTTGATCCTCCACTATTAAACGTTGCATGTCCATGTAGACCACTCCTTTCGTTGTTGCCCGTTGCCACAGTTTCGGGGAAACCCTAACAATGACATGGGCCATATGGGGATTCCTCAACTTGCGCCTGTAGCGGAATTCAATTCTGTCGTCCTCTTTCCCCAGACCGCTAAATAGGTCCTTGTTTTGGTTTTTCAGGGCCCTCACTATATCGTCATCCGTGTGATAGTTGAGTACTCCCTTCAGTACCAGCAGGGGATCCTTGTTTTTAGCTTCTTCTACGGTCAGGTGGTCTTTCTCTTTCTCCAGCCTATTTTTCAGTTTTTCTCTATCCTCTTTTGTGCTTACTCCTATTACTAACTTCCTGTCTTTAGCCTTCCTCACGTTTCTTACCTCAATCCAACCATTTTTGGCATCAACTGCCTTCCTCACTCTTTCCAATAGCTCATCCCCCGTGTCCTTATCATTTTTTGACGTAATAACGACTGAGTGCAGGGTCTCTCTAATCGCCATTTTAGCTTTTGAGGCGCCAGGTGGAGGCCCAGCCACTACGTTAGCGTAGGAAGCTGCGGTCACATCCTTCAACACCTCATTTTGCCTGGCCATTTCAACCTTCAGCTCAGCCATATTCCTATTGTTCTCTTCTAGGAGCCTAGCGTGTTCTTCCATTTTTTTCACATAGGTATTTATTACCTCTTCCGTCGCTTTAGAGGAGCCGGAGTCCTGAGGGGGAGCTCCTTTGCTCGGTGTCTCCTTTGTCTTACCCGAGCTAAGAGCTGCTTTTCGCTCTACTTCAGCTTCTATAACTAGTCTGCAGAACCTGTTTAGGGCTTTCACCACCTCTACCTTTATTGTGCCCTTTAAGTTCCTTGCGCTTTCTAGATTATTAATGGCATGGTTTAGTAGGCCCCTAGCTTCTATTGTTCTGCAGCCCCTTTCAGGTGGTGCTTTGGTGTATATCACCGTGCAGTCCTCCTTTTCCTTAGGGATCACTGTCCTGGCTTCCACGGGGCCGGCCCGTTTCGTTAGTTTACTTGTCGTGGGATTTGCTTGAGGGCTTACACTTTTACTTTTGCCTTCGAAGTGATCCTTTATTTTATCAACGCTTGGTCTCCCACTGTCGACCGATACTCGTGCCACAGGTTTACTCGGGGATCTTGAGACGAACATTGTGATGGTATGAGTCAAAGGTATATAAACGTTTGTAAAAGTATTATAGTTATATACCTTAATAAAATTTAAGTAAAGTTTAAATAAAATGAAATAAAGTGAATATTATAGGATAAAAGGCAAAAAAGTCAATAACCACACGCTATCTGTGCAGAGTCCACTTTATAAGGTCAGCAATTACAGGTTGTCCCTGTATTAGGTCAAAAGACTACGTTTAGTAGTGATAACACTACTTATCAGTTTTATCTAGTTGACTTATACTAACTTATTTCTAGATAGCAAGATAAGCAAAGCAAAATAATTAGCTCTGTGTAATAAGTGTATTAAATAATTAGCTCTATGTAGCGTCTTTTACAATTATTGTCAAGTTTTATATTGACCAGGATAAAATTTTAATAATGATTTTGTTGGCTCTATGTAGAGTCTTAACTCTATCACAGCACCACAGAGCACTCCAAGGCGATCCCAATACCAAATTCCGGGAGTCTCTACGACCCCAGGGAGCAAAATTATACAATTTGAGGAATCTGAGGGTACCGGGCTCTACCTAGAGTCGTCTCTATGGCTCTGCTATAAAGCCTCCGTCATGCCCTATATGGCAGAGAAAATCCCGACTCTGTAGTCCCTCTGGGAGCCGAGATATGGCCGAAAGAAGATTTCCAAGATGGCGGACAAAATGGCCGCCACAATTTTCAAACTCTCGTATCTCCCTCAATTTTGGTCCTACAGATTCGGGACTTTCACTACTGCGGTTGTCTTCGAACCCTCCACAGGGATACGCCCTCAACTCGGAAAAAGGGTTGTATCCGCCACCTAGAATTTTTTTTTTTCTAAGTCGAAGGGCGTTTTTAGGGGTAGGGGGATGAAACCCCGTCCAAATGATTGTGGAGGGTACGAAGGGTAACGCTCTAGTCGTTACCGTGGGGGGGGTTTAAGGGGGGGGGACCAGGATAAAAATATTATTTTCACCCTACGACCCCTAGTTTCGGAGATATCCGGGTTACAAGGTTACGGTGACCTGGAACGGGAAAACCATACGTTTAAAAACGTGATTTCTCCCTGGCTATTTAAGATAAAATTTTTGTTTATATATAAAGTCGACCAATTTATCTGTACTTAAGAGCTATTCAATTTTGGATCTTTAATATCAAAAGGGTTGGTCGTAATAAATTTGGAAAAGAGGGGGATGAAAAGTTGTTGACTGCAAAAAAGTTTAAGTGCTTGGTTCTGTATGTTGTAGTTCCTCTAAAAATTTGGAAAAAATTGTGAGAGATTCAGGATTAGTCAAGCTATTTTATGAAAATTTTTCCGCAAGGGTAGCTCCTCCTGGGGTTGAAACCCGGATATCCCGGAACCACAATAGTTCCGCTATTTTTGTTGTAAACACCCCGTGTGAGGGCTTGTTTTAAAGGGGAATTGCCCACGAATTTAATAAAAAATTTTAAAATATATAATTCCTTAGTAATTTTTTAAAATAAGTACAAAAAACACAAATTTATAGGTTAAAATTCCAAAAAATTCAATAGTGGCCACAATATAGTCCGAATTAAAAAAATTTTTATTTCTAAAAATACTACTCGTCGATGGCTCTCCCGGTGCAGTATCTTCCTTCGCCCCCGAGTGTTCCTGAGGGATGCACGTGTCGAGCACGTGTTTCCCTACAAACTTTAAAAATTTGTAGCTCGACAACCCTCTTCCAGAAAATTCTGAAAATCACTAGGCTTATAGCGGGTTCTCTGAGTATAATTTCAGAGGAATAAAATTTGGGGGTTGTCAATCTGCTTCCAAAGTTATTAAGGGTTAAAGTCCAAAAAAATGCAAAAACCTTTGTAACTCGGCAGGGGGTGGTCCGATTTTCAAGGTTGAAACGCCGTTGAAGAGGGCTCGACGTCCACTATCCGGGGCCGCTTCTAGATTCTTCCCAAGTCTTCCCGTCCTTCTTCTCAATTTAGGTTAGGAACGTGGTTTTCCGTGGTAACTCTGGAACCCCTGGGCCAAAAAATCTGAAATTCTCCAGGATTAAAGAACTCCCCAAGGCGCTCCGGATAGCAGTTGAAAATTTGTGGGGTATCGATCTAGATTCCGAGATATCGATACCTGAAGATTTGAAATTTCTAGGTTATACACTTTTCGGCGTATATCACTTCTCCCGAGGGAGCTATTGGAAAACAATTTTCACCCACACTTCACATTCACTAATGCGCGTATTTTGACGTATCGGGCACTAAAATACGACGTTTTTTGCACTTTTTTCGGAATTTTCGAGCGCGGAGCGGCTTAAAATCGTGGCGTTCTTGACTGCGGTCGGAACGCAACTGGTTAGGTTAGGTTAGGTTAGGTTAGGTTGCCCTGCTTGGGGTGCAGGGCAGAGAACCTCCTCGAGTGCCCGGTCCTTTGAAAGCTTTGCATTCTCACTTGATCCCAAGGATCCGGTGAGAGGGCGGGCTGACAAGGGATTCGGGACGGTGCACCCTGGGTGACAGTTAATAACTCCCTGGTAGTCGGGGTCTTGTTGACTGTCGGCCAATTTCTGCCAACTGCCCACTCCACCGCCGTCTATGATGAGACGGCGAATGGATGCGGGTCTGGGGGACGGGCGTGGTCCATTTATGGGCCACGTCCGATTTGGGGAGGGGGCCGAAAGGCCAAATGAGGGGGCCGCAAGGCCATGGCTGGAGGGCGTCGTGGTAGAATGCTAACGCGACCCCATGACGCCCTCAACAGCCGGTGCGGAAACGCCGGAGGGGTTTTAGTGGGTATTCCGGGCTGACTAGCAGCCCGGCGAGTCCCACACTTTGTGCGTAAATGCATTTCCCCTCCGTTAACAAAAAAAAAAAAAAAAAAAAAAAAAAAAGGTTGCCCTGCTTCGGAGGCCACAAAGGATTGTGGCCAACCGAATTGCAAGGGCCTATGTTACGGTCTCTTGGGCGGCAGCATGCGCATTGGCTGGCACCCCGCCATGGGAATTGGACGCGGAAGTGCAGGCGGAGGCATACTGGGAGCGGGCTAGAGTTAAAGCCAGTGGCGGAGAGCCCGCTCCCGCAGATATGAGGGCAGTGCGTCAGCGGGCCGTGGATAGGCTGAGAGAGCGATGGAGAGTTGAGCTGGAGAACTCCCCTTACGGTACTCGTACCATAGGGGCGCTCCTCCCATCGCTCCGGGAATGGATTGACCGTAAACACGGTCTGCTGACGTACAGGATGACGCAGGTAATGACCGGGCATGGATGCTTCGGTCATTACCTGCATAAAATAGGACGGGAGATAAGCCCGGTCTGCCACGAGTGTGGGGAGCCGGACGATACCGCTCAACACACTCTGGCAGACTGCCAGATGTGGTCGCCGGAAAGGGTGAGGCTGGGCGTGGTCTTCGGACACCTAGACCTCTCGCTACACAGTGTCATTGCACAGATGCTGTGTGGCGAGAGGTACTGGGAAGCAATGGCCTCCTTCTGCGAAACTGTTATTTCGCAGAAGGAGGCAGCTGAACGGGAGCGTGAGGCGAGAGCCGACGCTCCCAGCATCAGAAGAGGCAGAGGGAGGGGCCGAAGGCGGGCGCGCTACGCCCGCCTAGCCCAAATCCAATAGTGCCGTAAGGCAAAGCCGGAGGGCGTCGTGGTAGAATGCGAAAGCGATCCCATGGCGCCCTCACAACGGCTGGTGCGGAAACGCCGGAGGGGTTTTAGTGGGTATTCCGGGCTGACTAGCAGCCCGGCGAGTCCCACACGTTGTGCGTAAATGCATTTCCCCTCCGAAAAAAAAAAAAAAAAAAAAAAAAAAAAAAAAAAAAAAAAGGTTAGGTTAGGTTAGGTTAGGTTAGGTTAGGTTAGGTTAGGTTAGGTTAGGTTAGGTTAGGTTAGGTTAGGTTAGGTTAGGTTAGGTTAGGTTAGGTTAGGTTAGGTTAGGTTAGGTTTTTTTTTTTTTTTTTTTTTTTTTTTTTTAATGATTTCACATTCTTTCCGCCTTACGGGTGGAGGCGCCCTTGGCTACTTTTGTTTATTGTACAACTTGTTCTTGTATGTGTGTGTATTTTTTTGAAGTTTTATCTTCTATTTTTGTTATCTAATAATTTATTCCATCATACGGTTTAACTAATTTTTATTTTTCAATGTGATCATATTTTAACTTTTTTCTTATTAGACTACTGTATAATATAGCATACTATTATTACTTTTTTTTACTTATCTTAGTTTTGTATTATATTTTTTATCTTCCATTTATATTTTATAATTACGTTGTATTCTTATCTGTATATCTATTTCTTACTTCTATTTGATCTATTGTATATTTCTTTTAAAATCTTGGTTTTCATCGTATGACTGTATTTGTTTTTATGTATATATATTTATCGAATTTATTACATTTTTTATTTGTCTTCCTTTTCTGTATCATCATACCTTAAAATCTGGAGTTTTATAATCTAAATTATAAATACCCAATTTCCTTCTCTGTTTTAGACAACAATCGACTACGAGACGCAAGATATTTCCCTTCGTGGTGTACGCCTTGATCAGAAGAGATAGTTCCTATCTTTCTGATCAAGGCTCTTATCCAACACTTGCGCCTCGCACCCGATTACTGTCCATGCTTCCCTGTCGTTCCAATGTTATGTCTGTCTGTCTGTCTGTCTGGTCGAGTCACAAGTTGTACGCCACATTGGCTCTAGCCAGGGCCTCGCGCCTCTGCCTAATAGGGCATTCAGTGCTGAAGGCATTGTGAACCAGGTCTTGAAGTTTAGCCTCCTTGCAGTTCCTACAGGAAGGTGGGACTCCCGCCACCAAGTCCTCACATTGAGCCCTCAGGTGCGGCCCTCCGCAGTGGCTGCACACGTCAACCTCCAGCTCACAGAATCGCCGACCGTGCCCATATCCCAGACAGCGCGAGCACTGAATGAGAGGGGATTGGTCGGCGACCCTTATCCGCTGGAGGTCCACGTGCACAGCCCCAGCTGAGGTCAATCTCTGCCACAAAATGGGAGATACCCTGAGGACTCTATGGCTCTTAAGCGGGTTTTTCGTCCTCTTCCTGTAGACAATCTGCATTCGGACGTCATCCTCTTTGAGTCCTTCAAAGAGGCCAACGTTCTGAGTTTGCAATGCCTTCAGCACTGTATCATCGGAATGCTCTTCCAGTAGGTCCCGGAAGATGACTAGCGGGTCTTTGTTTTTAAGGTCTAAAATTTTTAAACTATTATCTTCTTTTTCAATTTTATCTTTAATTTTTACTATGTCTTCTCTTTTCTTACACCCGAGGTTAGGTTAGGTTAGGTTAGGTTAGGTTAGGTTAGGTTAGGTTAGGTTAGGTTAGGTTAGGTTAGGTTAGGTTAGGTTAGGTTAGGTTAGGTTAGGTTAGGTTAGGTTAGGTTAGGTTAGGTTAGGTTAGGTTTTTTTTTTTTTTTTTTTTTTTTTTTTTTTTTTTTCTTCCAACTAGTATAACCGTAGTTGGAAGGAGTTTATTTAACAGTAGCACTGCCACGGTCATATGTCTTGGCACCCTTGTTTACAAAAAATTTGTCTTATTTACTACTTAAGCTAATACATATGTTGATGTCTTGTTCACAAAGCTTATAGTCTTTTCGATATCTATTTTATATACTGAGCTGTATTTTACATTGTGCTTTACTGGTAAAAAACTTTTTAACTCTAATCAATTTTCAGTCTTATTGTTTGCTTACATTTGTTTTGTATTTTACCTATTATTATTTACAAGTGCATAATTGTTTACATTTTGTTTGTATATTCTTACTTGCAATTGTTTTAAACACTTTGTTGTATAATAATGTTTGTTTACAATTTATTTATTGTTTTTTTTTTTTTTTTTTTTTTTTTAGAAGCTACAATATTCTATATATTACTTCCTTGTTCCTAGCCATCTTATATTAGCATACACTTTCATATTTGTTTACAGAATTCTTTGTTTAAAAAACTTTTTAACTCTAATCAATTTTCAGTCTTATTATTTGCTTACGTTTGTTTTGTATTTTACCTATTATTATTTACAAAAGCATAATTGTTTACATTTTGTTTGTATATTCTTATTTACAATTGTTTTAAACACTTTGTTATATAATAATGTTTGTTTACAATTTATTTATTGTTATTTAGAAGCTATTATTTTTACAATATTCTATATATTACTTCCTTCTTCCTAGCTATCTTATATTAGCATATACTTTCATATTTGTTTACAGAATTCTTTATTTACAGATTTCTATTGAGGAAATTTTTCGACTACCGTCATTTCCTGCACTATAAAGTTTACTAACCTTACTGATTGTACGTCAGATTGTTAATACGTATTATGTATTACTATAGCTTATGATCTATTAACATCTCTTGCCTTACTACTTATTAGTCATTTTATTGGTCACTTTTTACTATGTTGTCTCATTGTTAAATTTACAATTTATGTATTATTTACATACTCCGTTATAGTTAATTACTGTACTAGTCTAGGCTTTAAAATTTTTTACTACTTATTTGTAGGTTACGTCCTCCTGTATTTACATTACTCTATTTTTGTCATTTTACAACTGATTGTTTTTTACTTTTAGTCAAAAAATTTTTTAGCTTTTTAATATTGTAAACATTATGTTTACATGCTTTATAATCTAGTCATACATTGTATATTTTTATTTTAACCATAATAATTGTTTCCGTCTTATATTTACAATTTCCAATATATAATTATTTCTATGTCCTAATTTATATTTTTCATGATAGCACATTCATACTTGCATATTTTCATTAACTATCAGATTTACGTTTTTACGATAACTGTACAATATTGTTTAAAATTAAGATTTGTACTAACCTTAGAATGCCTTACTGTTTGTTGTCATGTTTACACTTGACCATTTCTAAAACCCAATTATTATCATTGTTTTAACTGTTCAGACTTTCACTACACTGCCCTACACTACACTTAAGATCCTTACTGTCTTTGCACCAGTTAGATAGTAATCTGCTGGTGCAGAGTCCTAGCGTGAGGCACTATTTTTGTTTTTTGCACGAACTTTTTTCCTGAACCCACGCTGAATCCTCAGCATCGGGTTCACAATGTTTTACATCCTGAACATCGATAGGATCCAGCGCAGGACTCCCGGGTTAATGCAGCGCTTATTTTAGCCTCAGCAGTACGCTACCTTGGACCTCGCCAAAGTGTCCCATCTCTGCCTGACCTGACACTCTTGGCTAAAAGCGTTATGATTCGTATTGCCATTTTCTTCTCTGGTGCAGTTCAGGCAGGACGGGGGTGCTCCTGCGAGGTATCCTGAGCACTTCTCCTTCTTGTGGTCTTCCCCGCAATGGCTACATTTTTCGGTACTTATTTTGCAATGTTTCTTGCCGTGTCCGTACCCAAGACACATGGAGCATTGGATCACGGGGGAGTAATCCTCGACGTGTATCCTCTGCATGCCTATGTGTATTGTGTTGGCCTCCACTAAACTCTTCCAGATTTTTGGGGCTACCCTCAGTACGATGTGGTTTAAAAGTTGATTGCGAGCTGTTTTCCTGAACCTAACCTCCATTCTAAGATCCTTCGGGCTAATGTTGTTCAATAATTTTTTATTTTGGTTCATAATACCTTTAATAATGTCGTCATCTGAATTTTTCTTAACTACGTTTTTTAAAATTATTAATGGATCTCGGTTTTGAACTTCTTCGACCTGGAGGTGATTTGATTCTAGTATTTTGTTTTTTAGCCTAATTCTATCCTCTTTCGTTTTGCATCCAACAATTATCTTCTGGTCCCTCGCTTTTCTCACTTTCTCCACACGTACCTCTCCATCCTGTACTCCAACCGCTTCCCTTATTTGATCGAGAACTTGTTCGCCTGTATATTTATTATCTCTGGCGGTGATTATCACCGAATGTAGAGTGTCTTGTGCTAGTAATTTCGTCTGGTCTTTTCTTTGTTCTCTTTCCGGCGTCTTTGTTTTTACTTGTAAAATATTTTGTTTGTCAAATTTTTCTTTTAACTCCCGGATATTTTTATTATTCTCCTCTATCGCCATTGTCAATCTGTCGAACCTATCTTCGTCTAGCGCTCTCTTTGGGGCTTCCTCTGTTATTTTTGATGGAGTTGTTTGTGTCTCGATTGTTGTACATTCAGATTTTTTCTTATTCTTAACTGGGGTAGTTTGAGTTTTAGCAGTCGACCTGTTTTCCGGCACAGTTTGGGTTTTTGTGGACTTGAGGACCGGCTTCACGTTTAGCGGAACGGTTTCGGTGGTCTCACGGAATAATTGGTCCAATTCTTTAAAGGTGCTTGATATGACTTTATAATTTTCATAATAGAATTCATGCCTGAGGCGAGTGGTTATTCTACCTATCTGATCTTTTATTTTGTGTGTCAAGTCATAGTACCGTCTTTCCCTTTCTTCTTTTTCCGAGGTTTCTTCTATATTGCTGGGGTTTTCAGGCATTTTCCGAGTCTCGTCGCCTGGGTCAGTGGGTTTTGTAGTTTTATTGTTATTTGTGAATTTTATTTTAGGCTTTACTTTAGGCAGGGTCATTTTGTTAAAATTAAATTTGTAAAAGTTGTAAAATAAGTAAATATTAAAGGGTCAGGGTTTTAAAATTTCTAAAACTAAGTCAGGTACCAGTATAGCCGCGTGGAGGCTTCGAGTGGCTTTGTCACGGTGACAATCCCCCAAGCTCCTCGGTGTTTTGGCGGCTGCCCGGTGACCTCCGGGTGGTTGTTGCTCGTACCTTCGTCACGCTGATGTTAAGTAGTCTATAGGTGGGTGCGGCCCTTCCGCAGCTCGGTTTGACACGGAGATTAATTTTTCCACGGGTCGTATCTACCGATATCTCGACAATCCGTGATTCTTCCGAGTCGGTAAATTGCTGGTATTGTAGATAACAGCCTATTCAACACTTTTGAACTGTTATTTAACAGTTTTTGTTAATGTTTAAACTAATGTTTAATTTATTTACTGGGAGCTGCTCGGGACGCGTCCGCACACGACCGCGGCTCGAACAAGACTGGGTTAGGTTAGGTTAGGTTGAGGTTTTTTCGGACGGGTTTTCCAGTGTATTCGCTGCGAAATAACTTCATTGGACTAAGAAAAATTTGCTCTATCGGATCTGCACATAAAAATATTGACTTTGGCGCGTTTTCACGGATTTCGAAATTGCAATTTTTCACAATTGCAAATTGCTATTTTTTTCTGGCAGTGTTTTTTCAAAATTGTCTAAAAAATTCTTCTCTTGGTTTTTGTTTTGTTTTTTGTATACTTTCGGTTAGCTTCAGTCCTCCTCTTTCATTTGGTACCTCCCTCGTAATTTTTCGACATCGGGTTGGAAGGTTGCAGGGCAGTTTGCCAAACCTTGAATTAGGAGAAAATTTTGTTTTGCGGTTTACGCCCCTTAGTGTAAATCGCAAAATATTCGACAAAAATCAAATTTTGGACCCACAAATTGCCAACTTTGGGGGTAGTTGCTGCGCCGCAGGATCTAATTGGCCCTGTTTTTGTTATAATTTTTGGACTTGTGGTTCAGAAGTTATTAGCGAAAACAGGTGTTGCTATTTATTTCTCGCAGGCGTTTTACTACCAATACAAAGTTGGTAATTCACAAAAAAATTCGTCACACCCTGCCTATTAAAGAAGGGTTGGAGATTTGTTTGGGGCTAAGTGGGGGGTTGTTTGACCTACCCCTTAGTGCTTTTGTTTTACTTCTACCCCCTCTGGGGGTGAAGTTATTAATTTTCTGCCGTTCCGCCATAACTTTGTAAAACGTAGTTTTTGCAAATTATGAGCGGTTCGGCCGACAAAAAATCCCTCGGGGAGAGGCCTGGCACCTCAAGGTGCAGGCCCCCTGCACAGGAGGAGGAGTCGGACCTTTTCTCGGAAGGAAGAGCGTCTGCAGCCAGCATGGCGTCGGAATACGCCTCGAATTACTCCGACACTGAAGTCGAGAGTTTGCCGGAGATAATCCTCCCGGAGAGGAAAATTAAGGCCGATGCTCCGGCTAAAAGGAAGGCCAGTGAGGAGTTTGATATGGAGGGAGGGAGGGTGATCAAGGTCCCCTCCTCAGCAAGAGGTCGGCCCGTGGCACGCCGCACGTATGGCGTAAAAGAGGCCAAAGACCGCATGCGGGAGCTCTCAGCGGAGTATGCCGAATTTGAGGATGAGGCAAAGAAGACCGCTGAGAGCTACCTGATTGGAGGCAAGGCAAGGGCTGCGCCACCCTCTGCCGTAGAGGAAAACCTTGAGGTTGTCCGGACTGCTGCCAATAAGGTCCTTATTGAGGCAAATAAGTCGGGCAACCTCAAAGGGACTGTCTGGCGCGACATGAAGGCGGCCTGTCGCGAAATCCTCGATGCGGCTGAGAATATCCAAGCTCAAGCCAACGAAGCGGAGGTTGTCCGTATACTCAGAGCGGACAATAAGAGGATGAGCGAGGAATTGGCGCAATTGAGGAAGGAGACCAAGGCCCTCCGTAAGGCCTTTTCTGAGAGGGAGGTGACTGGCCCCTCCACTTCCACTGCGGCGGGATTTTCTCTGGGAGAAGTCAAGGAGCTTCTCCTTGAGTTCAAGGAGACCTTCTCCCGGGAGATCTTCCTGTCGCTAGGGGGCATGGTCAATGACCGCCTCAAGGAGGCGGAGAAGAGGGGCATAATAGCGCCGGCGCCAGTAATGCGCCCGCCCCTAGCGGCGGACCAAAAGAGAGAGGCTGAAACTGCGAGGCGACAGGCAGCTGCACAGCCTGAGGTTGAGCCAAAGGCCGGGCCATCGGGGGTATCATCGGGCTCTACCCTCATGCCTCCAGCCAGGCCAGGACCGGTGCAGCGAGCTGCAAAGGCTCCTAAGGAGAGACCGCAGTTGCAGCAGCAATCGACCGCTGCATCAACTGGAGGAGAGCTCCCACAAGAGCCCAGTAATGGAAACGACGGTGCGTGGTCCACCGTCGTTAAAAGAGGAAAGGGCAAGGGCAAAAAGTCCCCCCCTACAAAGACGGAGACGGCACAGTCCCAGGCCCCCCCTAGGACCCAAACGCAGGCCCCGAAGCCCGTTAAGTTTGTCCCGCCGAAGTCTAGCGCGGTGGTGGTGACGCTAAAGCCTGAGTCGAAGGCCGATTATAAATCGGTCATGACGACAGTCACCACCAAGCTCGACTTAGCCACGGTGGGACTAAGTCATGTCGGGGTGCGAAGCACGGCCACCGGGGCTCGAATAATCGAGGTCCCCGGGGCAGACAGCGGGGCCATTGCTGATAGCCTGGCCGCCAAGCTGCGGGATATAGTGGGCAACGAGGTGGAGGTTACCCGGCCGTATAAGACGGCCCAAATAAAAGTGTCCGGCCTCAACGAGGGCGTGACCACGGAGGCGCTGCAGGAAGCCGTGGCCAGAGCCGGCAAATGCCCACCGGGACAGATTAAAATAGGGGCAATAAGGATGGCACCGGACCAGACAGGGGCAGTTATTATTACCTGCCCCGTACTGGCGGCCAATACGCTTATAGCGGCGGGCCGCCTGTTAGTTGGCTGGTCCTCAGCCTCGGTAAGAGGGCTCGAAGCACTGCCAATGCGGTGCTTCAGGTGTATGGGCATGGGCCACACCAGAGCCCTCTGCCCCTCCCCGGTGGACCGAACCGAGCACTGCCACAGGTGTAGCAAGCCGGGCCACTCCGCCTCGGACTGCGATGTGTCGGAACCCTGGTGCGCTGTGTGCCACCTGGCCAAGCTGCCGGCCAAGCACATAATGGGGGGTAAATCATGTAACCCCCCGCGCATCAGGGGGAAGCTGCCCACGAGCAGGCCGGCAACCACAGAGGGCCCCGCCATGGAACATTAATGGACGGGCCCTCACACCATCTCGAGGTGCTGCAGTGCAATGCCAACGCTTGCGCCCGTGCTCAGGACCTTATAGTCCAGCACGTGGCGGAGTGGGGCATTGCAGCTGCCGTCATCGCGGAACCCTACTGCGTCCCCCCCCTCCCCAACTGGATGGGCGACAGCGGGGGGCTGGTGGCCATTACGGTCCCTCGGATCGGCTATCCTCCTCTCTCGAGGATTGAAAGCGGACCGGGGTACGTTGCGGCTAAATGGGGAGACATTGTACTCATAGGAGTATACTTCTCCCCCAACAGGCCGCGGCGTGCCTTCGAGGACTTCCTCGAGAGAGTGAGCCGAGTGGTCCGGAGAGCGGCACCAGCTCCCGTTATGGTGCTGGGAGACCTAAACGCCAAATCCACGGCGTGGGGTTGTCCCGGCACCGACTCCAAGGGGGAGGCCCTTTTGGAGTGGGTGGTGGCACTGGGGCTAGTAGTCCTAAACCAGGGCAACGCCGACACGTGTGTGCGGCATAATGGGGGGTCCATTGTGGATATCACAATTGCGACCCCCGCCATCGCCGCACGTGTAGCGGGATGGCGTGTCCTGGGGGACGTGGAGACCCTCTCTGATCATCTCTACATCAGGATGAGGGTCTCCAGAACGCCCCAGTCCCAGCTCCCCCCGGGGGGACGCAGGTATAGGTTCCCGAGATGGAACCTGGCAAGCCTCGACAGGGACCTGGCTGAAGAGGCTGCCATGGTTATCAATTGGAGAGAACCCACGCCAAGCCGTTCCCTTGGCGTGGACCAAAGGGCCGCGAAATTCCGCGCGTCACTCACTGAGGTGAGCGACGCATCCATGAGGAGGTCTGGCCCGCCGTCTGCCAAAAAGCGGGTCTACTGGTGGTCGGACGAAATAGCTGCGCTCCGACACACCAGCAATAGGGCCCGTCGGGACTTCACCCGATGCAGACGGCGGCGGAGCAACAATCCCGGAGGGGCAGAGGAATCTGCCTATTATCACGCCCTCCGGGAGGCCAAGGGTGCCCTGTCGGCGGCTATTGCCAGGGCCAAGGAAGAGGCCCACGTGGCCTTCCTGGCCACGTTGGACAGGGACCCGTGGGGGAGGCCGTACAGAATTGTACGTAGCAAAATGCAACACGCCCCCCCCACAGCCTCCATCGAGCCGGACCTCCTCAGGAGGATAGTCGACGGACTATTCCCGGCGGCCACCAATTTCGAGCCTCCGCGGATGTCGGGTCCCGAGCGGGAGTCAACCACGGCTGTCGTGCCTCCGGTAACGGACGCTGAATTCGACCGGGGAATAGAACGCCTCCGAGCCTGTAAAAAGGCCCCTGGCCCGGATGGCGTCCCCGGTCTCGTCCTACCGGTGGCACTAAAACACCTCGGGAGCCGCCTTAGGGACCTATTTGACGATTGCTTGTCGACAGGGCGGTTCCCGAAGCCGTGGAAAGAGGGAAGGCTCTGCCTTCTCAGGAAGGAGAGTCGCCCCGAGGACTCCCCCTCGGGATGGAGGCCCCTATTAATGCTGGATGAGACCGGGAAGATGCTCGAACGCATCATTGCTTCCCGGATCATCCGGCATCTGGAGGACACAGGGCCCAATGTGTCGGACCACCAATACGGCTTCAGAGCCGGGAGGTCCACCATTGACGCCCTGGGGGCCCTTAGGACATTCGCGGAGGAGGCCAAAGAGAATGGGGAGGGGGCTGTGGCTGTGTCGTTGGACATAGCCAATGCCTTCGGCTCCCTCCCTTACGAAGTGATCGGAGAGGCACTCCGATTTCACGGAGTGCCTCTCTACCTGAGGCGAATCGTGGAGCACTACCTTACTGAAAGGGTAGTGCTCTACGAGGAAAGAGGTGGAAGGAGGATGGAGAAGGCGATGACCTGCGGTGTTCCCCAGGGGTCAGTCCTGGGACCCCTGCTGTGGAACATCGGCTATGACTGGGCCATCCGCGGGGCCCTGCTCCCCCGGATGACTGTCATCTGCTATGCAGATGACACGTTGATTGCTGTCCGGGGTCAGGAGTTAGAGGGGGCCCTGAGGAGAGCTGCAGTCTCAGCAGAACTGATTGTGGCTAGGATCAGACTGCTGGGACTCAGGGTGGCCCTAAATAAGAGCGAGGTCATCGCCTTCGGGAGAGGGAGGAAATGGCGTCCGCAGGCGGGCGCGTCAATTCCCATTGGCGGGGAAAGAGTCCAGGTGAGGCCGAACATCAAGTATCTGGGCCTCATCTTGGACTCGCGCTGGGACTTCGGGGAGCACTTTAAACAGTTAGCTCCCCGAATAGTCGGCGCAGCATCGGCCATGGGCCGGCTGCTGCCCAACGTTGGAGGGCCAGGCGCCCCGTGTCGTCGCCTTTTTGCTGGCGTGGTGCGCAGCATGGCACTCTACGGGGCGCCCATTTGGGCGGATAGGCTCTCCAGAGCCAACAGGGCCCTGCTTCGGAGGCCACAAAGGATTGTGGCCAACCGAATTGCAAGGGCCTATGTTACGGTCTCTTGGGCGGCAGCATGCGCATTGGCCGGCACCCCGCCGTGGGAGTTAGACGCGGAAGTGCAGGCGGAGGCATACTGGGAGCGGGCTAGAATTAGAGCCGGTGGCGGAGAGCCCGCTCCCGCAGACATGAGGGCAATACGTCAGCGGGCCGTGGATAGGCTGAGAGAGCGATGGAGAGTTGAGCTAGAGAACTCCCCTTACGGTACTCGTACCATAGGGGCGCTCCTCCCATCGCTCCGGGAATGGATTGACCGCAAACACGGTCTGCTGACGTATAGGATGACGCAGGTAATGACCGGGCATGGCTGCTTCGGTCATTACCTGCATAAAATAGGACGGGAGATAAGCCCGGTCTGCCACGAGTGTGGGGAGCCGGACGATACCGCTCAACACACTCTGGCAGACTGCCAGATGTGGTCACCGGAAAGGGTGAGGCTAGGCGTGGTCTTCGGACACCTAGACCTCTCGCTACACAGTGTCATGGCACAGATGCTGTGTGGCGAGAGGTACTGGGAAGCAATGGCCTCCTTCTGCGAAACTGTTATTTCGCAGAAGGAGGCAGCTGAACGGGAGCGTGAGGCGAGAGCCGACGCTCCCAGTATCAGAAGAGGCAGAGGGAGGGGCCGAAGGCGGGCGCGCTACGCCCGCCTAGCCCAAATGTAATGGTGCCGTAAGGCAAAGCCGGAGGGCGTCGTGGTAGAATGCGAAAGCGAACCCATGGCGCCCTCAACGGCTGGTGCGGAAACGCCGGAGGGGTTTTAGTGGGTATTCCGGGCTGACTAGCAGCCCGGCGAGTCCCACACTTTGTGCGTAAATGCATTTCCCCTCCGAAAACAAAAAAAAAAAAAAAAAAAAAAAAAAGGTTAGGTTAGGTTAGGTTAGGTTAGGTTAGGTTAGGTTAGGTTAGGTTAGGTTAGGTTAGGTTAGGTTAGGTTAGGTTAGGTTAGGTTAGGTTAGGTTAGGTTTTTTTTTTTTTTTTTTTTTTTTTTTTTTTTTTTTTTAAAAATGATTTTACTTATTTTTCCGCCTTATAGGTAAGAGGCGCCCTTGGCTACTGTTTTTGTTTTTGTACATCTTGTTTATAGGTGTGTGTTGTGTTTTTATGTATTTTATTATCTAGTTTTTTTGTTGCTGGTATGATGTTATCACACTATTTATCGTTTGGTATAGTATTTTTTATTTTATCTGGTTTTCTTATGTCTTTTAGTTTTACTTTTACTTATTTCTTTTGTGTTTTTATCTGTTATTAATTTTCCAATTAATTGCTTTCATGGTTTATCAGACCTTATTTATTTATACATATTTTATTATACCTATTGTGATTATATACCTTTTATATATATTTTTTTTTTTTTTTTTTTTTTGTTTATATACATATTTATTTGCGACTGTTTTAACTATTATTTATTATCCTTCTGTTTACTTTCTTTTCAATTGAATCTGGAGTTTTATAATCGCTATTATAAATACTCAGTTTCCCAACTTCTTGTAGACGATAATCGACTACGAGGCACAAGATATTTCTTTCGTGATGTACTCATTGATCAGAATAGATATTGTTTATCTTTCTGATCAATGCTCTTATCCAATACTTGCGCCAACGTACTCGATTATCGTCTCTGCATTGCTATCCTTCTGTCTATATGTCTGTCTGTCAGTCCAGTCAAGTCACAAGTAGGCCACGTTGGCCCTAGCCAAGGCCTCTCGCCTCTGCCTGATTGGGCAGACGGTGCTGAAGGCATTATGAACCAGATCGGTTAATTTTGCCTCTTTGCAGTTTCTACAGGAAGGCGGCACCCCCGCCTCAAGTTCTGCACATTGAGCCCTCATGTGTGGGCCACCGCAGTGGCTGCACACCTCGACCTCCAGTTTACAGAATCGCCGGCCATGCCCGTACCCCAGACAGCGCGAGCACTGTATGAGGGGGGACTGGTCGGCCACTCTCACTCGCTGGAGGTCGATGTGCACAGCCCCTGCGGAGGTTAGTCTCTGCCACAAAATTGGCGAGACCCTGAGGACTCTATGGCACTTGTGCGGGTCTTTAGTCCGCCTCCTGTAGATAACTTCCATCCGAACATCCTGATCTAAACCATCAAATAGATGGCCGTTCTGTGTTTTTAATGCCCTCAGCACCATCTCGTCGGAATTCTCTTCCAGTAGGTTCCAGAAGATGATAAGCGGGTCTTTGTTTTTTAACTCCTCTACCGTCAGTTTACTCTCTTCTTTTAATAATTTCTCTTTGATTTTATCTATCTCTTTTTTTTCCTTGCACCCGATTATCACCTTCTGGTCCTTTGACTTCCTTATCATATCTATTTTACTTCCTTCCTCGGTCGCGTTTATAACTTTTTTAATTTTATTTAGTAATTTTTCTCCAGTGTCTAATTTATCTTTAGAGACGACGACTACCGAGTGCATGGCCGTACCTTTCTTAGGCTCCCCTTTTGGGGGTCCGGCCACGACACTTGCGTATGTCGTCCCCTCCTTTCCCTTATTTTGCTTTACGTTTTCTAATATTTCTTCCATATGTTTTTTATTTTGCATTAATATTTTTCGATTCTCTCTAATTTCTTCTACTATACACCCTTCCACTTTATTATTTATTGTGCTGACCGAGGATTCTTCCCTTCCTGTCTTTTCCTCTACTTCTAAAACCAACTCGAACATGGTTGACAGTATTCTGAGTACATTTTCCTTTATGGAAGTTTTTATGTTACCGGATTGCTCCAATTGGGATTTACCTTCTTGGAGCAACCGGAACGCCTTGGATGTTGCACTTTTATCCCCCATCTCTCTCTCCTCCAAAGAACCATATACAGACGCTGTTATCCCCCGAGGAGACCCCTCCGCCGGTCCAGCAACGTCATTTTCCTGATTTGTAGGTTTCTTAACAGTCCTTTGCTTTTTTATCTTTGTTATAGTTTTATCTGGCGCGGCAGGTACATCAGGTATCATCTCGGGAGAGTACACGAGCGTCCGCTTAGGCTTCGGGGTGTGAAACATCTTAGTAGGTAGAGTTTTTTATTTAGTAAGATATGATAAATTAGAAGTCAATTATTGGAATAATCACGATTAAAATTAAATTTGTAAAAGTTGTATAAAATTTTTTTTTTTTAAATATTAATAAAATCAGTATTGTAAATAAATAATAATTTAGTAGTATGAAATAATCCAATTTTTCAAAAATCCTAGAATTTTTCAAAAAGTATACGTCCGATCTTCAAAAACGGGGTGTCGCTGGACTCGTCTCGGCGAGACGGATCGAATGAAGCCAAAAATAGAAATTTTTTAGTAGAAAATTTATAAATTTTCAAAGAAAATGTGATATTTTGAATTTTGGAAATGCTGTAGCAAGTCCAAATAAAGTCCGATGAGACCGAGAAGCGGCTCAATCGACGCGGGGCGACGGAATCTACTAGAAAAAATAAAATTTGGAACAACCAGTGTCCTTGGAAAATTTGGAAAATTCAAAAATGCAATTTTTTATAGTTTTTTGGAAAATTTAGTATGGGGCGCGCACGAAAATCAAATCCGTACGCGCACCGTTTAAATAGCGCCGAATTATCGAATCCAACGATATATCACACATATACTTTTGAGGAAATTTTTTGAAAATTTTAATACGGTTAGGTTAGGTTAGGTTAGGTTAGGTTAGGTTAGGTTAGGTTAGGTTAGGTTAGGTTAGGTTAGGTTAGGTTAGGTTAGGTTAGGTTAGGTTAGGTTAGGTTAGGTTAGGTTAGGTTAGGTTAGGTTAGGTTAGGTTAGGTTAGGTTAGGTTTTTTTTTTTTTTTTTTTTTTTTTTTTTTTTTTTTTTTTAATGATTTTACTTATTTTTCCGCCTTATAGGTAAGAGGCGCCCTTGGCTACTGTTTTTGTTTTTGTACATCTTGTTTATAGGTGTGTGTTGTGTTTTATGTATTTTATTATCTAGTTTTTTTGTTGCTGGTATGATGTTATCACACTATTTATCGTTTGGTATAGTATTTTTTATTTTATCTGGTTTTCTTATGTCTTTTAGTTTTACTTTTACTTATTTCTTTTGTGTTTTTATCTGTTATTAATTTTCCAATTAATTGCTTTCATGGTTTATCAGACCTTATTTATTTATACATATTTTATTATACCTATTGTGATTATATACCTTTTATATATATTTTTTTTTTTTTTTTTTTGTTTATATACATATTTATTTGCGACTGTTTTAACTATTATTTATTATCCTTCTGTTTACTTTCTTTTCAATTGAATCTGGAGTTTTATAATCGCTATTATAAATACTCAGTTTCCCAACTTCTTGTAGACGATAATCGACTACGAGGCACAAGATATTTCTTTCGTGATGTACTCATTGATCAGAATAGATATTGTTTATCTTTCTGATCAATGCTCTTATCCAATACTTGCGCCAACGTACTCGATTATCGTCTCTGCATTGCTATCCTTCTGTCTATATGTCTGTCTGTCAGTCCAGTCAAGTCACAAGTAGGCCACGTTGGCCCTAGCCAAGGCCTCTCGCCTCTGCCTGATTGGGCAGACGGTGCTGAAGGCATTATGAACCAGATCGGTTAATTTTGCCTCTTTGCAGTTTCTACAGGAAGGCGGCACCCCCGCCTCAAGTTCTGCACATTGAGCCCTCATGTGTGGGCCACCGCAGTGGCTGCACACCTCGACCTCCAGTTTACAGAATCGCCGGCCATGCCCGTACCCCAGACAGCGCGAGCACTGTATGAGGGGGGACTGGTCGGCCACTCTCACTCGCTGGAGGTCGATGTGCACAGCCCCTGCGGAGGTTAGTCTCTGCCACAAAATTGGCGAGACCCTGAGGACTCTATGGCACTTGTGCGGGTCTTTAGTCCGCCTCCTGTAGATAACTTCCATCCGAACATCCTGATCTAAACCATCAAATAGATGGCCGTTCTGTGTTTTTAATGCCCTCAGCACCATCTCGTCGGAATTCTCTTCCAGTAGGTTCCAGAAGATGATAAGCGGGTCTTTGTTTTTTAACTCCTCTACCGTCAGTTTACTCTCTTCTTTTAATAATTTCTCTTTGATTTTATCTATCTCTTTTTTTTCCTTGCACCCGATTATCACCTTCTGGTCCTTTGACTTCCTTATCATATCTATTTTACTTCCTTCCTCGGTCGCGTTTATAACTTTTTTAATTTTATTTAGTAATTTTTCTCCAGTGTCTAATTTATCTTTAGAGACGACGACTACCGAGTGCATGGCCGTACCTTTCTTAGGCTCCCCTTTTGGGGGTCCGGCCACGACACTTGCGTATGTCGTCCCCTCCTTTCCCTTATTTTGCTTTACGTTTTCTAATATTTCTTCCATATGTTTTTTATTTTGCATTAATATTTTTCGATTCTCTCTAATTTCTTCTACTATACACCCTTCCACTTTATTATTTATTGTGCTGACCGAGGATTCTTCCCTTCCTGTCTTTTCCTCTACTTCTAAAACCAACTCGAACATGGTTGACAGTATTCTGAGTACATTTTCCTTTATGGAAGTTTTTATGTTACCGGATTGCTCCAATTGGGATTTACCTTCTTGGAGCAACCGGAACGCCTTGGATGTTGCACTTTTATCCCCCGTATCTCTCTCCTCCAAAGAACCATATACAGACGCTGTCACTCCCCGAGGAGACTTCTCCGCCGGTCCAGCAACGTCATTTTCCTGATTTGTGGATTTTTTAACAGTCCTTTGCTTTTTCATCTTTATTATGGTTTTATCTGGCGCGGCAGGTACGTCAGATATCATCTCAGGAGAGTAAACGAGCGTCCGCTTAGGCTTCGGGGTGTGAAACATCTTGATAGGTCGAGTTGTTTGTTTAATTAGATGTGATAATTTGGAAGTCAGTTATTGGAATAAATCACGGTTAAAATGTAAATTTGTAAAAGTTATATATAGTTTTTTTAAAATATTTGTAAAATCAATAGTGTAAATAAATAATGTAATAGTAGTTAGTTAAAAAATTGTAATTATTAATTATTTTTATCACAGTAGTCAATTTATTTAAAATGTATATTTATAGTATAGTATAGTATAGTTTAGGCTATAACTTGCATGTATAGGGTGCAACTTATAGTAAACAATGTTAGTACAATAAAACTTTGTCAGTGCTAAAATTACTTAAGCTAACTACCACGTTTGTGGGCACCTGCCCTGTCTTATGTATACTAAATTATAGCACTTTAGTAGGCGGAGTCAACAACGAATTATGTTATAATTCTAATGTTACTAGTTTTTGTTTCAGATGCACCAGCATACACCGTGAGTACAGCAAGGAAATCAACAATATTCCCTACAAGTCAACAATTGCAATGTCATTAAAACAAGATACTTAAGTAGTTTTTATTCTTGTTAGTCCGCTATAAACAAGTTTTCTATAGCGGGGTCGATTGAAAAAGGTGTGACTCACGCAGTCTACGTGTCAAGATTTAAAATAAACGAGATTTTCAAAAAATGTTATTGACCCCTGTCCGAAAGTTGATATCCCAAATGAAATAAGGGTGGGCGGGGGGGCGAATTTTTCAAAAAGCGTGTGTCCGATTCTCAAAAATGAGGTGTCGTCGGGCTCGTCTCGGCGAGACGGATCTAATAATGCAAATAATAGAAAATTTTTAGTGGAAATTTTTAAAATTTCCTAAGAAAATGTTGTTTTTTGAATTTTGAAAATGACGTAACAAGTC